>JAWWUD010000260.1:0-49999 GCA_033964015.1 Scolanthus callimorphus
CGTGTAGTCCCTTAGCAAGCTACACCCTTGTCTATGGATAAATTTCTCGTTTTGGCCCGTTTATTCCTAGCGCAAATAGTTAGGCCTAGCCCTCATAAGCAACAACTCTGGTTTTTCCTACTCCTATTTTTGTAGTTAATCGTGGTGGCAACCTCGGCCAATCTTCAAACCGGAGAAATTCTCCATTTTTCCAGACTACACAACAGGCCTTTTCAATCACATTTGAGGCAAAAGTGTGAGTGACGACCTTTCTACATGTCCTCAAAGGCATTACCCATTGATCGGTCCTTTCAGGGCAGTCAAGAATTACGTTGCCATGTGACAAGTCATAGCTTACACGGGCACACAACGAGCCCCCCTGGTTAAAATGCATTTAAATGGCGTATTTGGACATTTCTAGTCACGTAGAGCACATAAATACATGTTTTAAAAGTTGCTGGCAAAAATTTAGCTGTTCCTTTTTGCCAGGGGAGGGTCTCAATTTTTCCCAGCCAGCAGCTGGGTGTTAAAAAAATTTCCCAGCCAGGAGAGTAACATTACCACAGGAAGCCCGAAATAGTATAAAAAATCGGGTATCCTTAAAAACGAGCACTAATAACTAAGTGCATTTTTAAGTGCTGTCACTTAAAATTTCATTTTTCAACATCCATGAGCAACTTGTGTTTCCCAGCAAAGGCAATATGCATAAATTTTTGCCAGGAACGGAAGGCGATGAATTTTTGCCAGCCAGCAAGAGACCGCGATAAGTATTTGCCAGCCAGCAGCGAAAGGGGGTGAGGAACAGCTTTTTTGAGGAACAGCTCCGTTGTGTGCCCTTATCGCTAGCCGATGGTTTTGTCGTTCGACCTCAAAAACCCTAGAGGAAGAGAGTCGGCCATTTTAAGTTCTACCACAGAATCTACGTTGCGTGTTACTTAAGGAGTTAAATCTGGTCGCAATACCCTTAAAGCTTTTTCGGGCGTGTTGGTTGGTGCAGTTATCAACCTGCATAATGTATAATGCTACATGACGAGATGACTGAGACCCCGATTACACGAGTCCGGACGAATTTTTGACCGGGCGAATTTTGTACCTGGAACACCTGTATACACGGTACCGTGCAAGTTTTGTTCCACATTGCAGAGGTGTTTACACGGGTCCGTGCAACTGAACTAACACTAACATGGCTTTTTCAGTCTCGTTCTCTGATTGGTTGCAGGTTGAATAATAGCTTAGCATCCTCGCCTGAAGTAGGCTAGTTTCCAGGCCATTACCGTGGAACTGTGCCAAAACTTGTACGGTACCGGTGTTTACACGGGTCTGGTACGAAAATGGAACCGTACCGGTCAAAAGTTGTACCTGCTTTTTGCAGGTCCCAAACTTGCACACTTTGCCGTGCATAAATTGGTCCAGTTCCGCCGGACCCGTGTGAACAAAAGCCGTAAGTGGGCCAGAATTCGCCCGGTCAAATATTCGTCCGGACCCGTGTAACCGGGGTCTGAGCAATGTACCATTTGGATTCTTCTAGCACTATCTTATCAGTTTAAACAGTCTTACGCATTTTATTTTGTGTGTGTGCGCTTGCCCTAGCCTACACTCTTAAAATACTCTTTTTGTTGTTTTGTTTTGTTCGGAGGGGTTTTGAGATTGGGAAGGAGACAGGCACATAGAGATCCATAAACATAAAGTGGTTACATCAGCTACGTTTATATCATATGATTAGCTATTACTCGACACTCGACATGTACTCCTCGGCGTCCCTTGCCGGGCAACCAACGATTCCTCCCATAGCTTATAGAGTGAAGGGAAGACCACTGAAAATAGTTTACTATGTTCAGCGGTCTTTCCCATGATATAAGCTAGCATGCATAATAATTAGTCACACTTCACGCGAAGTCTCGCGGAGGTCGCTCGAGAGAGCCTAGACGCCAGTCCTCTTATTCCTATCTTTCCTTCACTCGCCCAACGTTGGTGCCCTTCTTTCTCTCCCCTCCCTCCCCTTCCCTACAAGTTTCTTCTTGCTTCACTTTTTAAGGCAACCAACGATTCCTCCCATAGCTTATAGAGTGAAGGGAAGACCACTGAAAATAGTTTACTTTTCACAGTCATTGAAATCGGCTCTAGCTGTGAAGATCCAGTCACTGAAGACACGGAAAATAGCAGCGATGAAATTGATGAGAGAAGAGAGGCCGCATTGACTTCGAAGACGAAAAGGGCGGGAAGCTTCGCTCAAAGTCAAATAGTAAAACAGCTAATTCAAGAAAACGAGCTAAAGATGCAACAAAAAAACCTTCAAGTTTTCTGAAGGAAGATGAAATGTCAGAGCTTGCATCGTGGATTTTTTCATCGGAGGAAGCGGCAAGAGTAGAAGAAACTGTGAGGAGCGGGCTTCTTAATTCTACTCGTGTGAAATATTTTCCCAAAGAGAATTGGTTGCGAAGGAAATGCTCAACGACAGCAATAAAGCAAATTTTAGCCTTCTGATTATTGGCTTTTGTAGGAAGTTTTCCACTCTTGCGACTGAGTTCTTCAAAGTACCCTGTAAAGACAGAAAAGCTGCATTTTCGGTGTCTTGGATGAAAGTGTTATACTAACTTCCAGATTGGCAAATCAACGCAGGAGCATCTTATTTTGAACAGATTTTTTCCCCTACTGATCATTTCGAAGCGGACGATGTCCATCGAATCGTAAGCCTCGTTCATGAGATGGTCTATTCAACTATCTACGGCAACATTCAAATTCGAAAAGCCAATGGTGTCGTTACTGAGAGCGTTGTGATTCAAGGAGTCGAGGACGATGAAACTCTTTATAAACTGGGTGGTTTCGCTCTTTTCAAAACGATTAAACTCAGGAAAGAAACATTGGAAGGTAGACAGGGCAGAATCAAGGCAAAAAAAGTGCGGAAAGAGAATATGGAGGTCGAGTTAGAAATTCTGGAGGATCTGAAGCTAAAAAAGGACAAAGCAGAGCTTCCTAGCTCGATAAGAAATTTGGACGAAGGCAACCTAACAATTCCTTGTGATGATCTCCTTCCATTTATCAGAGACGTACTAACCAATGTCAGAGAATTTGCAACAGACTTGAATTTGACCAGATACCCTACCAAGTTTGTTTCAATGTGCCAAACTGTGGTGTTAGATAATGAAAAGCTTGAAACAGACTTTAAACTTCTTGTCGCTTCACTTTCTTCATCAAAAGGGGCAAATAATGATACAATTGTGTCAAATATTTACAAAGATCTCGTATCAAAACTTGCCAATACCAGGATAAACGAGTTCATGAATGTTAGAGCAGAAATATGCCTAAGAAATGAGGGCAAAGTGGTTGGTGCAGATGAGATGCTACGTGACAAACTAAAATCTTTCTCTGAAGCAACAAAATGCAAGTAGTAGTAGGTTGATGTATTACTGTAAACATATCAAGGTCACTAAACCAGTCACTAAGATCATGGGGCTTACAGAATGCGCCAAAGGCCAGTTTCAGACGTCAAACTTTTGCCACATTGAATCCCATTCAGCAGACTGGTTTTCTCCATTTCATAATGTTATAGTTGTATTTAGCTAATGTTTGATGAGCTACTATGTGGATATGCAAACATTATTTCATTGTTATTATTTATCATTATTATTATTATTATTATTACAACAGAAGGAAGATTAAACAAGAGAAACAAACTTACATTCCTTTTTGTTCTGCCATTGTACGTTCATCTAGATTTACCTTTTGCATTAGACAGTGTCCACAAAGCTGCAAATTAAATTTCTAACAATAATTTGGATATTCAACACAACAAAAGTTTGATGTCTGAAACTGGCCAAGATCATTCTTGATAGATCTTGATGTAACCTGGAACTCTTTCAGTAGAGATGGTACCACACCCTTGTAGATCACAAGCACTAAAATAATCCCAGGCAAACTTGGGAACAACTTGTGTTATCAATAGAGGAGTGGTTTCCATTATCTTTGAGACAAAGTACGAATGTCAATTATGCAACAATTTATGTGGTTAACAATGTAATAAACACACTTACTAGGGATGCTGAAAAAACACACAAGAAGTTTAAAACTCACAAGCCATAGGGGTGTGAGTTTCAAACTTTTCTCAGTAATTTTACAGCATACCAATGAGTTATCACATTCATTATAAACCACTGAAATCTGAATTTTTATTACTTTTATAAAAATAGCATTGCATGTGCAGTGCATTTTTAATGTGAAAGAGTACATCTCACAACCAATCAGAGAGTGCATACTGCTACTAGGGATCTCACCAAACTCTTGCATGTTTGAAATTCATGCTGCTACCACACCCACAAACTACAATTTTGCCTACATTCCTTTGCTCACACAAATTTGAATGGTTTGCCAATTTCACAGGATTTTCTTTAAATGCTGCAAAAGCACAAAAGGAAACAGTGCCAAATGAACTTATCAAGATGTAAATTAGCTGGAAATGCAAAATTTATATTTAATTATAAATTACTAAGATTGTTGCCTAAAATAATGTCTTGTTTGTGGCTTTTCATTCATTGTATATTCCTGTCAAAAAACTGAGAGCACAATCTAGAAAAAACATGGATGAATGTAGCAAGAGTGGAAGACATTTGTGGGTGTGGTAGTGGCATGAATTTTTAAGGCAATGCGACA
Source organism: Scolanthus callimorphus (assembly GCA_033964015.1). NCBI lineage: Eukaryota > Metazoa > Cnidaria > Anthozoa > Actiniaria > Edwardsiidae > Scolanthus > Scolanthus callimorphus. Next base: position 4,627 of record JAWWUD010000260.1, read on the forward strand.
GTTTGGTGAGGTCCATAGTATGTAAAGAAACAAGAAACAAAATACAATTGCATGACAGCACAAAATGCTTTATAAATATTGTCCAATAAATATAGTTTTTAATATTTACACTGTAATCTACTGTACTTATCTGAATAAAGGGCTGAATTCAGATGACTAAAACAATTTTCTTCTAATCCTATTTGTGTATTGGCATACAGGTTGCTACGTGAAGAAAAAAATCCATAACCCTACCACAGAGGAATTCACCAAAGGGCCTCTGGAATTTCCTATTAATTTTATAGTAAATTTTACAAATCACAAGTTTGTGCACTTGAAGGAATCCCTCTTGGACTTCCCTGTGGCATAGCCAGGATTTTTAATAAGAGGGGGCCCAAGGGGCCCTTTGTCAGACATTTTCCCTAGACTGTAAACAGTAAAGAATGCCCCCATACATTTTAGTGTATTTTTTGTTGCAAGAAGGGAGGCCCGGGCCCCTTCCTTCTGGCTATGCTCCTGTTTCCTATAATAATATGCCCTATGTGGTAGAAGTATATGGATCTTTCCTGGAATTTCACAATTGACCTTACATGCACATTGGTAATATTATACAGCTTTATTATATAGACACAAGTGTTTTACTGGGAAATAATGCACTAGTCATTTGCTTCCACCGACCCCCAACCCCCGTGACATGCGGGGATTTTGCCAGGCAATAGTGGGGGAAATATCAGTGGTTTGTCTTGTATTCGTGCCCTGATCCCCAGGGAGTTTACTTCAAATTTGCTATGGCTCAGATAACAGGCCGGGGGAATGGCGGGGGAAACAAAACATCTGTCTTTTTCATTTCGGAAAAGACACTACTGGAGGGTGGAATTTGTCCCTTGGGTGTAGGAAATGTTTCCCCAGGGTGTAGGGTTTTTGCCAAGGCGTTCTTCCCTGGTAGGCGGTGGAATTATTTAAAATTTGACAACATCTGTTTCATATTCCCCTGCTATGTCGCGGGGGTTGGGGGTCAGTGGAAACAAATGACTAGTGCATAAGCCACTCGTAGATCTCATACGAAGCTACATATGGGACCAGACAGTGGCTATTGTCCATATCATCAAAACAAAAGTGCTTGGAAATCAATTTGGAATATTATTTTTTCTGTTTTGTCTATATAATAAAAAGAAAATTACATGGTGGCGTGAAGGTACAAGTTTGATTTTCTTGTGTCAAAAACATATTTTACTCTTAGTATATATATATATATATTTTTTTTCACAAGTCAGAAGTTGCTGTGATGGCTGTAGTCGAGAAGTTGTGATTCTATAAAATATCCAATTCCTCAGGGGGTTGTAATTTCCAGATTTTGGTCCTAATTTTAATTTTCAAAAGGTGGTGTAGATATTTCCGGAATAACACAAGATAAGAAACATGCAATTTTCCTTGTCAAAATGTTGGGTTACCAATGGATTACATGTATGTGCATGCCAACTAAATATTTTGAAGAATCTGTGAAGAATGTCATAAATATATGTTATTTACCATCATCGAGTGTCTTTCTCTTCTCCAAGGCGGCTGTTACATTACCTATAACCCTTCATGCAAGGCGCACACACGTTCGACCATCTCGCATCCGAGTTACTGTCGCGATTTCCTTGATAATTCCCCATAATGTCGCTCCCACATAACACAATATAACACAATTTTTTGTTTGGCACAAGAGAGAAGTTTATTATTAACAGAGAAACTGTGAAAGATAAATGTATAAATACTAATAATAAACCTCTCTGCCACCAAACCCCCGGCCAAACCAAAAAGAGTGTGAAGGCGATGAAAGTCAGAGTAAAACGAAAACTACGAACGGCATGTCAGAAGAAATGTAAAACGACTAGAAATGTCTGGGGCAACTCACGTAATAGTTAAATGTAACCTGAGGTACGGAGGTACAAACAGCTAAGTAGTCGAATTTTCAACGGACCAGATGACGCGTTGCGCAGTGCTTACAAACTGTCACACTAAACCGCGGTAACAATGTCTTGTGCGACGACTGTAGTTGCACGGCACTGCAGCACTAACGTCAGAGGGGTAAGGCTAGCAACCACTACTACTGTACCACTACTACTGTACCACTACTACTGTACCACTACTACTACTGTACCACTACTACTACTGTACCACTACTATTACTGTATCACTACTACTGTACCACTACTACTACTGTACCACTACTACTGTACCACTACTACTGTACCACTACTACTGTACCACTACTACTGTACCACTACTACTACACGGCTTGTCCGACAGAACTTGTAATACTAAAAACATGGCTTATCCGACTACGGTAAATAACCACGGCTTGTCCGACTAATCTTGTAATACTAAACTTACGGCTTGTCCGACTACAGTAAATAACCACGGCTTGTCCGACTAATCTTGTAATACTAAACACATGGCTTGTCCGACTACGGTAAATAACCACGGCTTGTCCGACTAATCTTGTAATACTAAAAACATGGCTTGTCCGACTACGGTACATGACCACGACTTGTCCGACTAATCTTGTAATATTTAAACACGGCTTGTCCGACTACGGTAAATAACCACGGCTTGTCCGACTAATCTTGTAATACTAAAACACGGCTTGTCCGACTACGGTAAATAACCACGGCGTGTCCGACTAATCTTGAAATACTAAAACACGGCTTGTCCGACTACGGTAAATAACCACGGCTTGTCCGACTAATCTTGTAACACTAAAACACGGCTTGTCCGACTACGGTAAATAACCACGGCTTGTCCGACCAATCTTGTAATACTAAAACACGGCGTGTCCGACTACGGTAAATAACCACGGCTTGTCCGACTAATCTTGTAATACTAAAACACGGCTTGTCCGACTACGGTAAATAACCACGGCTTGTCCGACTAATCTTGTAATACTAAAACACGGCTTGTCCGACTACGGTAAATAACCACGGCTTGTCCGACTAATGTTGTAATACTAAAACACGGCTTGTCCGACTACGGTAAATAACCACGGCTTGTGCGACTAATGTTGTAATACTAAAACACGGCTTGTCCGACTACGGTAAATAACCACGGCTTGTCCGACTAATCTTGTAATACTAAAGCACGGCTTGTCCGACTACGGTAAATAACCACGGCTTGTCCGACTAATCTTGTAATCCTGAAACACGGCTTGTCCGACTACGGTAAATAACCACGGCCTGTCCGACTAATCTTGTAATACTAAACCACGGCTTGTCCGACTACGGTAAAGAACCACGGCTTGTCCGACTAATCTTGTAATACTTAAACACGGCTTGTCCGACTACGGTAAAATAACCACGGCTTGTCCGACTGAACTAGAATACTAAAACACGGCTTGACCGACTACAGTAAAGAACCACGGCCTATTCGACAAAAACTGTAATACTAACACGGCTTGTCCGACTACGGTAAATAACCACGGCTTTCCGACAAAACTTGTAATACTAAAAACATGGCTTATCCGACTACGGTAAATAACCACGGCTTTCCGACAAAACTTGTAATACTAAAACACGGCTTGTTCGACTACGGTAAAATAACCACGGCTTATCCGACCGACTGAACTTCTAATAATAAAACAACTAAAACGTGGCTTGTACGACTACGATACATTACTACCACGGCTTGTCGACTATGGTTGCAGGGCCACAGTATGCAACTGCCCTGTCATATGACCACGAAAAATGATAATAAAGACGCTGATAAAATAAATTCCGATAAGTGAAATCAAATATAGGAAAGCAGGAGTGGTCAGCTCCAAACCCTGTGAACTGAATGGAATGAGAACAGAACTTGTGATAAGCCTACTAACGCGATAAGAGAATAGACCTCACATTCTAAGGAAAGTAACGCTAGGAAATTTCCTCTTGAGTGACACACCAGAATGTAAACATGAACAACGACGTCTATGAAATGAAATGTGAAACGCGCCTAATACATAACGTCAAGCCGTCAAGTCAATGACAAATGTAAGTCAACATCGAAACCGAATAACCGGTGAAAGCTATATACCCAGCGTAATCTCTGAACGTAAAGATACCAATGATATGTGAACACCCAATCAAATGATAGGTGAATTACGAATCAAGGAAGGCAAGTAGAAAATAATGAGATGTTATAAACTACAACCTAACAGTATGTGAACTGTCAAATCGAATGACAAATACCTACCAAACGAAAGGAAATATAGACAGAACGATAATTAAACTCTGACAAAAGTGGTATAACCTAATCCTACTGAAAATACGCGAAGCGCAATTGTCTTGAGCACTGGATTAAAGAATATGCGAAAAACAATCAATGCAATATTCGAACTATACCTGGAGAATAAAAGCTATGCGAACCAAGGAACATAATACTACGCGCTCGTGAACTCTGAACCATGAGATGTGAACGAAGTAGCTAATGACATGTCAGATAAAAGCGCAATATATGATGTAAAACGCCGAAACCTAATGTTGTAAATTGGCCCAATTACCTGTATGAGGTGCATATACTACGAAACTAATGATATGTGAAGAAAACGCTATTACATTGAGCTCGAAAACGAATAATAACGAACTGCAAATCCCAAATATAAATTCCATTACAAACCTAGCCTAAAATTCCGAAAGGTGTGAACGCTGAAAGATATGAAACAGCTCGCTGTGAACTGTGAACTACCCTAAGCAAGAAATGACTTACAGATTAATATAACCCCCAATCTATGATAACTAGAAGTAAGTCCTGCTACGAATACGGCAGTGCCTGAATGGAATCCTGTATAAAATCTTGAGTAGTGAAGTCTTGTGAAAACTTGCGTTGTCTTGAGTTACGTCGTCTTGAGAAATGGTATCTCAATTTTATTCTTTGTCGTGATTGTATATGAAGTCGTCTTGTGAAAACTGGCGTGGGCTTGAGTACGTCTTGAAAAATAGTATCCCAATCTTGTGTGAAATGTATGATAAATCTCTGTCCATTGATCGTGATGAAGCTTGTGAAAAAACGTGCGTCGTCTTGAGTGATTAAGTCTAGACTCGTGAAATTTTGTCTCAAACTTGCGGGCACGAATTGAAGTCCTGTCCAGTGATCGTGAGCGTAAGACGTCTCGCTCGTAAAAAAAAAAAAAAAAAAAAAAAAAAAAAAAACTGGCCTTGTCGCCTTGTCTTCACTGATGTAAGCTTAAGTCTTGCGAAATATTCCTTTTTGTTTCAATCTTGCGTGAAAACAGAAGATCATGTCTCTATCCAGCATGTATACTGGTCTCTCACTCGCCACAAGTAAGAGTTTGGGGGCGTTCCCAGAATAGATGTGCCGCTCAAAGCAGTAGAAAAAAACCATTAAAAGTCACAAATTCCGTACCAAACGGCATGCGGCGAACTATCAAAAGCTGAACTCCCCTCCGCACAAAACGATCTCCACTTGCGAAAGAAAAACTCGTAAATATCCTGAGCTCGGTTGAGTTGCCCAAGCACGCTTGTAATGAAACACTAAGCTGATACGTAATTCTATATACCATGATCACGTGTCGCGAGTGTGGGCAATTAATCCCTTTGATCCCGGATGGGCCCAAAGAGAGGGAAATTAACACTCTTTATATTACGTTCCATATTTTGCACGAGGCTGATCGAAACACCGAGCTGTTATCCGTCTCGACCACGCACTTAGGAATGTATCCCAATGATTCTTTGATGTTTCCCAATTCAAAAAGTCCTGGGCAAATGCAGTGATTTTTCGAAAATAGCTTCTGTACAAGATCTACCACCTCGAGTTCACTGTTCATCTGTCCTTCGTCGAGAAGTTTGAAACCAAACAAGGGGCAGTCAAGTCTCCACGTCAAATCCGGAAAGAACACAATTCTTGCTGCATCAAAAGGACCGGAACATTTTGAATAACTTAAGCATTCAGAAGGAAATACAATAAGAGTGCTAGCTGAGGTGCATCTGTAAGAATTTTCCAGGGAGAGAGCTCGCCGTTGGAGTCGTTTAACTTCTTGGCGATATCCCGCAGCAATCACGGCATTTTGCAACCCTTCAAACCGCCTTTCTTCCTGTGCAAAACTAATCTTTGCAATCTCTTCTCTGTGCCTTTTTTCTGCACGAGATTGTAGCCGTTGGCGAAGCGCATCTTTTACCGCCGAGGACGAGATCGAACGTGCAGCAGACGGATGGCCCTCGCATTCGAGCTCGGCGGCGCTGTTTTTCGTGGCACTAATCGTGCGGCACGTTTATCCCATTTTAGAGATCAACTTTTGGAAGACAAAGATTCCAGTAAGACATTTGGTTTAGACATTCTCCTAGTACTCCCCTAGAAGGAGGAGGAAAATATATTACAGTAAAAATAAAGTTCAGTTTGAAAGTCAAACAAACGCGCCGTCAAAGCTGCCTGAATCAACACAAAGCTGCCACCAATCAGCACTCAGCTAGGTAATTCAATTGTATTATGGGATGGTATTTCGCTGTACATTTGGAATCGGAACTATGGACTGCGGATAAAAAAATTTCCACTGATCATGGGTTCTCTCTACACCAAGGCAATAGAGACCACTTTCGCGGCAGTGTAGTTCCCCCTTTCCGCCATTTTGTTTTGAGCTTGAATGCGGACGTCAATGGAAACACCTTGTTTCGAATGTTTCTAAAAATAGCTAGGTCTGTCAAAACGCCTTATCAAGAATATATATCAGAGGAACGCCCCTATTTATGAGCCCCTGCTTTACATTGGTGCTTCCATGGCAACGTAATGGCGACCCTCCAAAAATTTTAAGTTGCAAAATTCACCCAGACAAAGACATCGCATCAAGATTTGATTTTTTTTCGCGGCTTTTTAAAAGAATTAGGGAACGTTCATTTTTTTAGGGGGGGGGGGGACGTGAGGATATTGAGGGGGGGCCTAAGGAGATTTTTGGGTGTAAAGGGGGGGCGGCAAAAGTGTATGGATCCTGAAAAAGGGGGGCCTTGATTTTTTTAACATTGGCCAATTCGACCAAGTGTCGACCATCAAGAGATTCCTTCTTCTTGGCTCAACAAACAATAAACAGAGTCCGTAATACAAATTAGCTTAATTTTATTTATCAAGAGTTAATCCACTCTTGTATTTATTCAAGTGCAAACCTGTTAGACTGTTAGGATAATACAGCATCTTTTTATATAACACTTCTAGATTCTACAGTGCCATCATCATACTCGCTCTCCAGGCTTGATTCACTGTCCTCTGGACTGTCTTTGTCTGATTTTTCCTGCTGTGCTTTTCTAGTGCCAGAAGGAGATTAACTATAGCCTTTTAGTTTATTCTGTGTCATCGATGGCATCCACCATAAAAAGCCGCAACTCTCGGGTCTCACCTTTTCAATGACGTTTCCCGAATTTATGAATTCCTTTCCTTGCATTTTTGCTCACCAGATTGAAGGCTGATCTCTTGCTGGAGCTTTTTTTGTCATTTTCGCTGTTGTTTCCTTTGCTCTTTCTTTCTTCGTTTACTCTTTTCATTTTGTTTGTCTCACTGCCTACTACATCACAACTGCCAATCGAGAACATAGCACCTTCTATGTGTTGGTTACGCCTGAATGTGTGGCGACCAGAGGCCGGTTCCTGGAAAGCCAGTTAAGAGTTATCAGTGGATGAACGCTTATCCAACGGATAAATCCTGAACAAAACCTATACAACAGATAACTTTTATCCGTGGATAACTTTATCCAACCTTTCAGGAACCGGCCCCAGATCTTTCTTGAGGGCATCAAACCTTTGGAGTTGGCCATCTATGAACACGGTTTCATCATGAATGTGGCTAGAGTATCGACTATCGTACGTCTCCTTTCTGCGCTCCTGTAGCCGGTTCACCACATCTTCCAATATCTCTTCCTGTGATGATAATTTTGACCCTATGGCTTTGCATTTTTCTACATCTATCTTATACGTTCTGACATTTACATCAGCGCCGCCACCTCAAATAAAAGTAATTTCTCCTGCTTAGCTATATCTTCTTAACATTGACAAGTAGGCGGCGAAGAGCTAGTATCCCTTCAAAATTTGGCGACGTTTTCTTATTTTAGATGACTGCGTGTGAGATCCTTTAATGGGTAAGTTAAAGGCATTTGATTCGTTCACGTTCACATTTTGCGGTGTGATGCGTCCTTTTTGTCTCTATTCCCATCTTTCGGCGGTACTCCGACGATTCTAGTGGCCATAATTACCAGCCCCATGCCTGATATCATTACTGCTAGTAACCCAGGGCCGTATATACTCATCTCCTGTGCAAAACCACCAAGAGCCGGGGACACCATGCGGGCGAATGACATGAGGGAGTTACCAACACCCATTAACGCACCCTTCTCATCGGCACGCCCTCTTTTGAGGGTCAAATTAGTGGAGCAAACTCTTGAGACTGCGCTAGAGAATGCTAGAGGCGCAATAAACAGCACAAGCACCCACAAGTCTGGAGAAAAAGTCACGCAAAATATTGACGCTGAAAGGATGGTCGAAAAATGTAGTAGTGCTGCTGCATCGTCATTGTTGTAAGCACTGAGGATATTACCACGAACATTCCAGAAAGTCCCCCGACCATACCATTGAATGACGTAATGTAGCCGTTGGTTTTCGGCGAAGTATTGTATCGAAACTCTAAGATGGTATTAAAACTACTGCGGTATATTATCATGGCGAAACCCATTAAAAAACGGACCAGCAATAGATCCCTGAGGGATCCCAGTGAAGCAATATTCAAAAAGTGTAGAACATTATCCACAAAGCCATTTTTAGGGGGTTTCCTGTCTTGTTTCCTGGCGTCGTTAATGGTATTTAGTGTTTCTTTAAGTTTTGGACCAGACTCTGCAGGAAGATTTTCATCTTTGCTTTTCTCATTTTCTTCATCTGAATCCTTTTCAGCTGTTTTTAGTTGTTTTCTATCATCATGTTCAACGTAAAACAAAGTAAACAAGAACATCCCTACGATCACGGCACTTTGAAGTGTGTAAACTTTGAAGAATCCGTTTTCGGTCATGGCCAAGTGACCACCAATAAGAGGACCGATGACAAAGCCAAGACTTGAGAAAGCATTGAATCTACCAAGGAAGCCAGTCGTTCAGATGGAGGCACCAGATCTGCCAAGCAGGCTTTGCACAATCCTTGGCTCTGTTTGAAAATGCCTGTCGACCAAACAAAATCCACTTGTAAAGTTCCTAGTCAATGACATAGTCCCTATTTCTTCTTGTACTGATTTTAAATGTAAACTGTGTACTTTCAAAAACTATTTTCAGTCAGAAACAGACCAATGGCATAATTATCACTATTATTTTATTGGTTGCCTCACTCTTGTCCTCAGAACAGAAAATCCCTCCATGGGGACTCATATTCTTCTTGGTTGAAATGGTAACATGGCAACCTTGTCTAATTACGATACAAATGCTAATTTACTTGAAAACACAACCAATCCACCCTATTTGGTAAGAAATGACACTTTTCAGACATTTTTTGGCAGTTGTGTAGATATACTAGGTCATCACTATACAAGACCATGCCTTTGGCCAAAAATATGGAAACGTTGCTGGGCGACCGTGATTTGAGGAATAAATAGTCAAGAGTAATTTTCTGATTCACTACCATATAGTAAAACGTTAAAAGCCTTTTATTTATTTTAAATATTTGATGATCTGCTAATGAGACTAATCAGACATAGATGTCTTACAAGGATTATAAAATAATAAAATCATATTAAAATATAATTTAGCAGACACCTATAGGTTGAGTGATTACAAAGTGATTACCAATTTACTAACGACAGTCATACAAAACTGCTCGAAACTGAAGGGTTGACATGTACTGTACCTACCCACAGGAACTCTTGTCAGTGCCATTAAGAGAGTGAATTAGAAAGTCCAAAGCTGAAGTAACTTGCTGCTGTACCCAGAAGGCACAGCATGAGAACTTTCTTCCTTCCAGCTACATCACTGTATTTGCCCTGATGTAAATGAATAAAATGAATTTAATATTATATTATACACTTAATGACTGCCCGAGGGAAACATCAGTTTTGTTTCCCGAGAATCTTGATGTTTGAGATTCGAGGGAAACATTTCAAAATTAGCAAAGGACCATACGTGACCGAGAAACCTTCGCGCTTTGTTCTCATTTGGATCTATTGTCATTCAACAGCTGTGATTGGCTGATACAGTAGGTCCCAAGGGGTTCCTATTGTTCTTCATATTTTAAAAGTTCAAACTGCAAATTGCATAGAGTTTTCAACTGCGTTTTATTCTCTGCGAGCCTGCAATGCGACTTGGGTGCTTATGGGCCTTTAAAAGACTTGCATGTTTACAAATAAACTTCTATTTTTCCTGCTCTCAAACGCGACGCCCGAAAGCAATATTCCCCAACCGTTCAATAATTTTTCGAAATGTCGACTTATCGGGGAACCTTTGATTTGTACTTCACCATGTGAGCTTGATTTAGCCAATAAGAGCGTGCGCTCGGTTGGAGTGAGCACTCGCTATATAACAATCAAAGATATACAGTGTATGGGATGGCAGGGATCGTAGCTGGGACAGCCACCTGGGATGGCCTTTAATAATTGGGGTCCCAGAAACCAGGATATACTGGTAGCTGCACTGTAAATGCTACATTATACACTTAATGACTGCTCCTGAGGGAAACATCAGTTTTGTTTCCCGAGAATCTCGATGTTTCGCGAGACGAAGTCGAGGGAAACATCGAGATTCTAGGGAAACAAAACTGGTGTTTCCTGAGGGAGTAGTCATTAAGTGTTTTGTTATATAGCAGAAATCATACTGCAATTATTAAGTCAAAACAAATGTATTTCAAGAATGAAACTGAAGTTACAAAGTGTGCGCCAACTGCATCATGTAAAGGGAAAACACTCCTGAATAACACAATTTCCTTGCATTTGCAAAAACTTATCAAAATTAGCAAAGGTTTTTTTAAATAAGATGCGTGTTTACAATAAACTTCTATTTTTCTTGGTCTCAAACACGACGTGCGAAAGCAATATTACCCAATCGGTCAAGAATTTTTTGCAATATTGACTGATCTGGGAATATTTGATTTGAACTTCACCACATGACCTTGATTTAGCCAATGAGAGCGCGCGCTCAGTTGAAGTGAGCACTACGCTATATAACAATATTCATTGTTATTGTGCTAAAACCAGAGATCAATTGGATTACTGAACAAGGGGGCATGTAATCAAATATTATATGGTGGAACATTAACATTAGAATGGCAATTTGAATAGCACTTCACACCTCCTCAACTTGGGTGTCCTGGGGGGGGGGGGGGGGGAACCCAGTACTGGAAATTAAGAAAAACATGAGGGTCATTTTTTGGACAGTTTCAATTTTTAGTCAAACTTTACAGACTGTGGGTGACAAAAATAGCTTAATTTTAGTTGCAAATTAGAAATGTTTAGTCGCAAAAGCACAGGTACAATTTCCAGCCCTTAGACCCCCCTCAGGAATTTAGAGGATTTACATGGATCCTTCACCCCTCCCCAAGGAAATTCCAGGGCTCAGATAGACCTCCTCCCTTGGAATTTCCAGGGCATAGATGGACCCATCCCGCTTTGAATTTACTGGGGTCCTAACCCTCCGAGTGAGGAAAGAAAATGTGATCAGTCAATGCGAAAGAGTGGGCATCATGCATTCTCTGCTAGAGTTTTCATAGTAATGATACTAGTATACATACCATAACAGGACTGGCAAAGAATTGTATAGCTCCATAAACAGAACCTGTAGCAAATCAGACACATAAAAAAACATTTAACTGTGGGCTCAATAATAGTTTGTGCTACTTGAAGGCCAGTTCATCTATTTTGTGTACAGTATAGTATATTGAACTTTCAAAAGAAATAAATGAATGAAAATGAATGAATGAATGAACTGGAAATTGTTAATGCAAACGCCAAAACACTAAATAATATGTTGGGCATAACATTGCCCCATTTCAGATCATGTTGCATTCGTGTCAATTAATAATATTTCTTTGTTTGTATTCATAAATCCTGCGATGCATAGCAGAAAATCAAAGAAAGAATCATGGGAATGCCACATGATCTGAAATGGGAAAACATTACTCCCAAGCCGTACATGTACATGTATTCCCTAGCTCAATGGATTCGGGTTTATTTTATATCCATTGGTACCGTTGGGACTGCTTGAGCCCTGAAGTTTCAGCCCGGGGGGTACTTGGCTTGATATAGGGTGGGTATGTGCCGCTGCGAATTTCAAATGCGGCCCCCTTTCTAAAACGACTTTTTGAAGAAAAGCTACCCGGTTAAATTTTTTTGCACCCAAAATGAGACCCTGTTCTAAAGAAAAATTAATGATACCTGTAAATCAATTTGTTCTTTACATGTTATGGTTTTATCTGTAATAGAATTTTAAAGCTTGTTGGATTCTTTACATTTAATACTATGGTCTTCGATCCTTTTCTGCGCATGCCCCTTTTTTATGGAATGAATTGCCTCCCCATGTAAAAAACTCCGAAACAGTCCCCGTTTTTAAGTCTCGTCTTAAAACCCATCTTTTTACGAGTTATTTTTAGTAGCGGATAATTTGTTGTAAATAATAGTTTGCAAATTCGTAGTTTGTTTTTTATTTCTTATTTTTTAATGATTGTAATTTTTAACGATTTTAATTTCCAATGTAAAGCGCATAGAACGTGGCTATATGTGCTATATAAATATTGTATTATTACTATTATTATTTAATAAAAACAATACATGACCGCCGGGTCGCTTCCTTGAAGACATTTTTAGGCCATTTTACTGGGTGGTCTTCATTATCATACCCCATTCTAGAGGACGGTTCCGGGACGGTTCGGGACCCCATTTGGCGGCACATACCCGTATAGCTCTTGTAAAGGAATACACCCCCCTGGGGGGGGGGGGGGGGGGGGGGGTTCAGTGTCCTCACCTATTAGCCCAACAACTGAGGGCGAAGCACCAAGTTCTCTGGCTTTTCGAACAAGTAGCGGCATTCCCATACTAACGGACATCAAATCCTGATATCAAAAAGAGTAATATTGCATAAGGTTAATAAACGAAACCACAATTGAATAGGTGATTCGACGCGTCAGAAGATCGACTTTGAAATGGACATTACTGTAAAAGTTTTGATTTTAAATAACTGAAGAATACCATTTCTTACCAGAAACCCGAGGAGATACAAGCTATAGATAGTGATCTTCTCATTATGGGTCAACACACGGCTTTTTCTCTCCATCTTTTCCCTTCTAAAATCTTGCAGCTGCAGAGGCAATATTCGATTCGATTAGAGCTCGAGGATGACTCAGCTTACCACAGGGTACCCAACAAACCAACACATTGAAATTATTTTCTTCACACTTTCTCAAATTTTATCACTTGCTTCAGGAAATTATGAACGTGCTTGCTTATAATCCATCTTCAAAATAATAATCGATAATTATGTCAATGAGATTTTCTATGATTAGAATAAAGTACAAAGGTACAAAGGTAACCCAATACAACTTATGTCGATTATGAGCCTGCAATGCATACCGCTGATTGTTGTGGTTTTCTTTGAAAGCGAGCAAGTCAGTCAAAAGCGAAATCCTCTGAGAAAAGGCTGTTTTTATCACGACAATTGCGTGTTTCTACCTGAAAGTACGCTCTAAGAAAGTACCGAGGAATATTAAGTAAGAATATTTGATTTTGTTTCTTGTACTGTCCAAAGTTCTTTGATTTTTTGGTTATTTTTTTGCCCTGCAATTTCGTCTTTCTAACATTTCCCATTTTGTTGAGCTACATGTAACTTAACTTAACTTATGAATAAGGATGGAGGCCACAGTTTTGGGCAATGCAGACACCGTAACAAACGTTCAGACACGCACCTGACCGTTAAAGAACTTACTTTAAAATACTTTGGAAACGCTGAGCGAAGGACCATGGGTGCTAGCCTACACTTGGACACTGACTATTATCTTGATACTAGATGTACAAAATGCTTTAGTGTAATTACTCAAGTGATTATTAAGGAATGGTCCATGCTTAGCGTGCGTATATCCAGTTCTGGAAGCACGTGGCTAGTTAGAGAGCACGAAGGTAGCTCTCTTTTTAGCCGTTTTAGTTACACTGTATGTAAGTGGACTTTTCAAAAGCTAGTGGAAAATAATACATCGCTTTGTGAGGTGGAAAATAATAAGCTTACATCGCTTTGTGTTTCAACAACATCGTTGCATTCAGCACTTGAAATTTTACAAGGAAACCCTTTTCAAATTAAATGACAAAATCAAACTTGACTATTTCGTAGAAATATATAATGAAAACATAGTCTATTCTGATTCTCATATTTTATTAGGCAATCATGGCATTGCAAGAGAAAATAATACGAAGAAAATCGATAGCAGCGAAGGAAACCTTACTCGCCAAAAGAGAAATTGCAAACTACTAAATTTGAAGTAGCTGATTTCAGGGTTAAAAACATTAATCCCAAACAAAATTAATTTGGATCAATTGATTTGCTTACCTGCTAACTTGTTCCTTTCACGAATTTTTCACATGACAGTTTTATGGCCGCTGAAGTAGAAATTCTTCCGGACTTGAATAAAACAGCACTCAAAACAGAGCCCTCAAAATTTGCACGAAAAGGAGCAAATTTTGCAAAAATAAACCTATTTATCAGTCATCGGATTTCCGAAACTACATAAATCCATCTGAAACAGGTTCCTTTTCACTTGCTTTCAATTTCCAGAGCTGTTTTAGATCCAGGGTGTTGTTTTTGACAGCTTTTGTGACATTGGCGAGCTCAATCTTGTCTCCCGTTTCGCTTGATTCGAGTGTGACGTACTTTCTATGGGAAATCTCTATGGTATATCCATTTCTTTCACATAGAAAATCAGCCAATCAGAGCGCGCGTTATATCGTGTCTATGTTATAATAACAATTTCCGCGTGCTGAATGGTCGAGTGGTTCGTTTTCTTTTGCTATAATCACCTACAGGTGATTATAACATTGAAAGGATTGGGAGTGCATGCAAAAGTTTTGTTATGATCGTGAAAAAGTCCAACAAAAACAAGTTTTTTGTCTAAAAACCTTATGAATCACTTGAGCAATTATACTCTGGTCTCGGCGACTATGTCGCCTTCAGCGACTAATTGTTAAATAGCTTGATTATTACTTAAGTTATTTGTTTCCATATGTCGTGGGTTCTGTGCAACAATTTTCGTTTTAATGATTTCAAATATTTATTCATTATTATTATTTAAAAAACAAGAAGTTCAAATTTTTGTTTAAATATAGCGGCCATAGTCTTAATAATTGTAAGCCTGCATGGGAATATGTATAATAATGATAGATTGTTGAACAGCTGTTTTCTAACGATCACCAAACGACCACTTCGTTAGGCAAAACGAACTAGTTAAAAGCATCAAATTGTATTGATTTTTTACTTTGCTGTTCCAACAATCAAACTATCTGAGCCATTGAAACTCTTGCCCTGTTTCGCCTAGTACAGTCAACTGGCTTCTCTTTGAACTAAAATCAGACAACATCACAACGGAAAGCCAGGTGACTGCACTCTAGGAGAAACAGGTCAAGAATCTGATTGGCTCATAAGATTTGACTGGCAGAACAGCAAAGCCAAAAACAAATCGATGTTTTGAAAATGCAGGTTGCAATGCAACAATTTTAGCTGTTAAATCCTTGTCTTTGGGCCCTAATGGTCAATAATTGCGATGTGATGTGAAATTTCATGTTATGCAAATTAGTTGTCACCATTATATAATCTTTTTTGCAATTATCTCTTTCAATATGGAAAAATCTAATCTACAATAGACCTCCTCGGCTTGGGCGTAATGCCCATTTCAGATCATGTGGCATTGCCATGAGTATTCTCTCTTTGTTTGGAATACTTCCATATTCATTTATAAAATAACTGTGATAGTATGCACGCTCTGATTTGTCGAAAACCAATTACCATAATGTTATGGTAAATCTTATGTACATAGCTTTGACTGGAAGTGTGTTTCCATTCTCCAAACTTTGACAAAACTTCAGCAGTTTCTATCATTTCTCCATGTAAATCTTTAAAAAACAGCATCTATAAAATGATGGAACCTTCAGAAAACGATAGAAAAGATTGGCAGCATGAGGAAATAGCGAGATGGACAGATTCTTTTTGATTTAGCAAGTGAAAACGATGAAATCAAACGTGCGACAAGCAAATCGACGGAAAACGGCAAGGCAAGTTTTGCCACTCCTAAATTAGAAGTTTACGCAGTTATGATAGTTATAAAGAAGGATTGCATACAAAATAGAGGGCATTAGCTTCTTTATGTCTAAACAACCTTTCGAGTTCGTTTGTGCTACGAAAACAGACAAAAACAATGGCTCGCATAAAATTTTCTGTGGAGATTTTTTGCCAACTGTGTGCTGTCACTTTTCACCGATTTCGCATGTAAATACATTCATTTTCAAGGCATTTTTCCATTGAAGACAATTAACTGAATGAAATCTCTTTCGTTATAAGCTGGACAAAAGTGCTTTATAAATTTCCATGTTTTAAATGGTCTAATTAAAAAGAAAACACAAAATAATTGAGCGAATTGAGTCACACTGAGTTCAATCAAAACTCTGCATAAGGTTGTTCTTTTATGGCGTGTTTTCTTATTTTATAAAAGAATTAGAACACATTTTATCCTATGTACCATAGCCTGATGGTAGCACTTGTGAAAGGTTGGTCGAACAACACATAGGGGGCTCGTGTTCCCACAGCCTTTGTTGTTCTCCCAACCTTTCACACGTGCTACCATCAGGCTATGGTACATGGAAAAATGTGTTCTATTTCTTAAATATCCTTCGATTGGTGCGTACCAGAAAAAGAAAGAGAGATGGGAATGCCATGTGATTTGAAATGGGAAAACATTACGCCCAAGCTGAGGAGGTCTATTGGTCTATCTATCCATACTGATCACATATTTTGACCCAGATCTGTTCAAAAGAATAGGACATTTGCATGATGACGTGGTTGACTACAACTACCAGAAACCTTTGCATGGTGGCTTATTGTGTAGAAAATTTAGGCTATTGTGCTCTTATTCATGAGGGAATTTGTTGATCTGAATAAGAAAAAGAAACTGAAAAGGATTCTGGTAGTTGTAGTCAAATGACGTCATCGTGCAAATGGATTTACCCTTCTGAGTCAACACATTATTGGATCTCTATATTTCACTAATACATGCATCTTCCCTCATCAGCTTGGTCCGTGATGGAGAGTGCTTCTCAGTCAGGTTGTTATCCGCGCACACTCAAATCTGGTGAAGTTGTAATGGTCTATGGTGATATTGGAAATGGAAACTTCATGGTAAGGAACAGCTGTCAATTGTTGCAGATTTACCTCACCTGGATATTGCTTTTTTATACCACGCCACAGAAAATACAGCCAATCAGAATGCAGCAATCGCATTGTATAGTTGGCAGTATTCCATTCAATATTCCATTCAATGCATACATTTACATATTTTGCATTTTTGACATTCAATCCGGAATTCCTGGTGATTCATGATGAATTGTAAGCACCGTTGGACTTGTTTTTTTTAGGTAATGAGCTACCTTATCCGATATGTTTCTACTTCTCGTGTTTTAAGTAACTTTCCTGCCTCTACAGAATCCTGCAAAGCTTGTCAGTGT
The DNA here is from genome assembly GCA_033964015.1 of Scolanthus callimorphus. Taxonomy (NCBI): domain Eukaryota; kingdom Metazoa; phylum Cnidaria; class Anthozoa; order Actiniaria; family Edwardsiidae; genus Scolanthus; species Scolanthus callimorphus. The sequence continues at coordinate 22,279 of JAWWUD010000260.1, forward strand.
TGAGACCCAAACGGATCTCCAACCCTTTCAGCGAGTGGGTGCAGCTTCATCTAGTACATCAACAACGACAGCCTCTCAACAAACCAACGATTCCACAAAGATCTATAACACCATAGGAACAGAAACTGATCTCACTGCAGTTGGTAACAGGAAGACACTAGAGACTTTACTAAGATGGGCCTTGACCCTGTGCGCTTCTGAGTGTACTTTCACATTACCAGCTCAGCAAGCACCTAGCAAAGGCCCATCTGAGTCACGCAAAGTACGTGACACTAAGACGAAAAGCTCCCAGGGAAGGAGGTCTGCTAGAGGTTCGTCCAGGAGAGGCAGACCAAGACGCACTAAATCCAGGACACTTGGCCTTAGCTCAAGCTCAAATGTTACAGGATCAACAAGCACTGAACATATTTCAGCAACTCCTGATGAAGACAGTGTGTTTCAGATGAGGGATATCAAGGTGTTTGTTCCTCATGAAATGCAAACTTTGAATGAAGATTCTGGTCCGATAGATTGCGATGAGGAAATGGCAACAGTGGAGGCGAGTAGGAAGGTGCGACCAGATGAAGGGGAAATACCGGTTATCAGAGAAGAGAGGACCCGTAATAAAGATGCTGTACCCCTTACACCCTCCAGCCCCAATACTGTACCCCTTACTCCAGCCAGCCCCCCAAGGTTGCACCTGCTGTGTCTGACCCCGAGGCAGGAAGGCCTTTACTGGCTGGACAGCGCTGGCTACTCCCCAAACCAGCACTTTCACCCGTTCAAACAAATACGACTTTTGTGGCAGTTCCAACAGGACAACCTTTAAATGTCCCTTTCGCTGCTGTTCCATGCATTCAGTCTTCACACAACCCTTTATCGGCAGTTCCAACTGCTCCATCTTCAAGTTTTCCGTTAATAGCCCAAAGTGGAGCCTTGAGGAATCCCACAACTGAAGACTGCGAACAAAAGTACAAATGCAGTGAGTGTTGCCAATACTTCCTATCACAATCAGAGCTTGACATTCACCTTCAGAATCACTTAAAAGAAAGCGGATCTAAACCCTACATGTATGAGTGCGAAGTCTGTAACAAGACATTCTCGTTTCCAAGTCTGCTCAAAATGCATTTGAAGACTCATTATGGTGAAAATCCATCACCAGTGAAATTCCATCATCAGTGTCCTGTCTGTGATAAGTCTTTTGCGTTCAAGAGTTCCCTACGCTGTCACATGCGAACACATTCGGGCGAGAAACCTTTTGAGTGTCCCACTTGTCACAAGCGATTCACCCAAAGAGGGAATCTATCGGATCATATGCGTATTCACACTGGTGAGTATAGAGCGGATTTTAAATGAGTGTCGTGAGTAATTCGCAATTACTTTGTAATCACTCCTATACGTTTTATTCAGAATTGGTGTATTCACTTTGCGTTTGGTTTGCCACAGTCATGTGAAATGGGCTGTAACACTATAAACAGTATAGAGCGGATTTTAGATGAGTATAGATACCTAACACAAACTGAAACCACTTAGGCAATCAGAAACAATACCCAACAACCAACCAATCAGGAGTCGAGCATATTTTCTATTTATGGTGTTTCTGGCGAAGAAAAATAATGACATGACGTCATTGGAATCTTAAACATTCACGTGCTGTTATTGCTTTCATTGAAAATGTATCCACACGCTCAATATAGCTCATCTTGCTATCTTTCCAGGTGAAGCCCCACACGCTTGCCCTCATTGCCCAAAACGCTTCACCCACCAGACCCACCCTGAGAAGACACGTACGAGTACACACTGGCTCCAGATACGAATGCCCATACTGCGAGAAAAAGTACTGCCAAGAAAATGGTCTGAAAGTTCATATGCGTAGCAAACACACGGGGGAAAGACCTTTCCTTTGTGATTTCTGCGATTCCAGGTTCACTGCAAAAAATATACTGAAGAAGCACATGGAATCTCATTTAAAAGAAAAGGCAGGCGTATCGAAGTCATGATAGTGATTCTCCTTAGTGAGAACAAGATACCGGTATATACCTAGGATAGAAAATGGTCTGAAAGTTCATATGCGTAGCAAACACACGGGGGAAAGACCTTTCCTTTGTGATTTCTGCGATTCCAGGTTCACTGCAAAAAATATACTGAAGAAGCACATGGAATCTCATTTAAAAGAAAAGGCAGGCGTATCGAAGTCATGATAGTGATTCTCCTTAGTGAGAACAAGATACCTGTATATACCTAGGATAGGAGAGTTTGGTGTTACATCAGTCCTTGCTCACTAGACCCGTTTCACCCGTTTGTTTAAAGAGCCAGTGTCAGCCACTCCATTGTTATAGTTTTCGTTCGATATTAGAAGACGAATTACGTGTAGAAACCCTAAATCAACATCTAAAAACAACGTTTCAGATTTGATTTACCAAAATTAATCGAGAAAATTGCTCTATATCCTCTAAATTAGACGATGGAAATGGATGCTTTTTCCGACTTGGTGTGTTGCTATGCTGTCAAAATGGCGGCTGACACAGGCTCTTTAACCTGCGTTGCGTGTTGGTATGCATGTACCAAGTAGACCCAGTTTTCCTATTTCGACCATGGCGCGAAAAATGTTCTCCAATTTCCTGTGTTTGGATCTTCTATTGAACCAATCCTTTTATCCCACCTTGCGATATGCACTTGATCGATCTTGCTGGAGAACGTTTAATATGTTATTAAGAGAATTTTGACCAATGCAGTCGAAAATTATTCAACCTCAGCCAGTCCATCCCACCCTTGTGAGCTTCTCAACTAACACTTGAAGGAAAATGTTCCGATACCGTTTTTTTTTTCGGGGATTTTGGGGCCGATTTTAACGTAAATTTGATGCCATTATAAAATTGTCAATAGGTCGAAGCAAGATCAGAAAACCGAGCGCAAAAAATGTAGTTTTATGCCAGACAATTTTGGGTATTTCAAGAAACTGTTCCGATGTAAAATTTATGATCAGGGTGAAATATTTGATGTGTTTTAAAAAGCGCCCATAGTTTATTGACCTCATGGAATATTATCCTGAGAAAACGTCACTAGTGGCAGTATTAGGTTAGGCTAAAGTGGTCTTGTAACAGACAGGCCTATTAAGGTAATCGTATAGGTTCGAAGGTACCTGTTTTAAACAAAAACTCATTTCTCTTCAATGTTGTAGCAAATACCGTTGTTTTGTGAATTTTCAAAACGTGGTTTGATTTTGCTTTTTCTGTTCTGTCAGTCAAATTAATCTAAACCAATCAGGTTATTGTCCTGTTTCGCCTAGTGCAGTCGACTGGTTTTCGTCTCGACAGAAAAGCCAGTCGACTGCAGTAGGCGAAACAAGGCAAGGACCTGATTGGCTTAGATGGTTTGACTGGCGGAACAGAAAAACCCAAAGCGACGCATGCGCAGCGCGAAGCAACTCCAAATCGCCAAAAACAAAGAGATGGCAAATTTTTGGTATATGTTTCCTGTCGTAGAATAGATAGCACGAACCTATACGGCAACCTTAACAACTCAACGTTTATTGTGTACATAATAAAATACAAAAAACCTCATATATTAATGCTTCGAGCGGTATTTTTAAGACTGGTACAGTTGGTATTTACGAGCCGGACTCTTTCGGCAAACAGGGACGAAATCTCCATCTAAACTGCATGTGTTAGCATTTTGGGACGCAAACTAACTTTAAAGGCTGGTTTCCATATAGTCTTCTCTGTCGCATCAGTCGACCGTGAAACAATGGAAATTGAAATTATACTTTTGTTTCACGGTTGACTGATACGACAGAGATACGACAAATAAGACTATATATGGAAACTAGGCTTTAAGTTGCACTTTTTACCAAATGGACGATTCCAGCTATAACGCACGTCCGCGCTGCATGTCGGTAGATGCGGGATATTTGTCGAACAAACTGTTAAAAGCGCGCGCTGCATTCTGGTAGTTGTGGGACATGGCTTGGGCATTTCTGAAAAAGGAAGAGCGCGCGCCCTTATAGCTGGAATCGTCCATTGCAAAGATATTTGACTGAAAACATGGCATATTCGAAGTGATTTTACCAAGTTCTTTATTATCAGGTATTGTTCTTCATGTACTATGCCTCTCGTTCACAGGAAATCTCTGCAAAAAAACAACCTCGGGAAATATCTTCCCATTCATGTGAAATTCGACAATTCCCGAGGCTGGGTAAATCCCATGGTTGAGAAAAAAGAGGCCTCCAGTTTTCCCAAGCTTAAAGTTCATCCCATTGATGGGAAAATAAATCACATGGGTGGGAATTTATGAGTTTCACATGGTTCGGATTTCGCAGTGGCCATTGAACATTATTCCCATGGATGAGATTTCAGTTGGTTACTAACCCAACTTTGGGAATTCAAATCCTATCCCTGCATGGGAATGGTGCAGGTGGTGGGACCGAGAGGCTGAGAATCAGAATTTGAAGGATAAAGGAACGAAAGCTACTGATATTTGTATTTTGATTATCATGGTCACACGTGAGTGAACCACGGGAGTTGCTCAAGCGTGGTTGTTTGCAATCAGGGGCCAGTTTCCGTGATCTTTTACTGTGCAGAAAATACAGCTAATCAGAATGCAGCAATGGCGTTGTATATTCGGCCGGCGGTATTCCATTCAACCTTCCCATCGGGCACTGCGTTTACGTGAAACTTTGCTTTAATTTCTGTAGCGTGGTATAAAATACAATGATTTCTCGTGGCATACTAAAGAATATCCCACTTGTCACTTGTATTTTTTAAGCATACAGTCGCCTGAAGGCTCGTGTCTATACCAGAAAATATAAGTGACGCGTGGGATATTCTGCATTATATCCCAGTGATCAATTTTCACGCGCGCTCATTAATCGAAACGTATCACGTGGTGCATTTTCACAGGACAGATATTATACACTTAATGACTGCTCCGAGGAAAACATCAGTTTGTTTCCCGAGAATCTCGATGTTTCCCGAGACGAATTCGAGGGAAACATCGAGATTCGGGGGAAACAAAACTGGTGTTTCCCGAGGGAGTAGTCATTAAGTGTTTTGTTATATAGAAAGAAAACATACTGCAATTATTAAGTCAAAGCAAACGTATTTTAAGAATGAAAGTGAAGTTACAAAGTGTGCGCCGACTGCATCATGTAAAGGGAAAACACTCCTAAATAACACAATTTTCTTGCATTAGCAAAAACTTATCAAAATTAGCAAAGGTTTTTTTAAATAAGACTCGCGTGTTTACAATAAACTTCTATTTTTCTCGCTCTCAAATGCGACGCGCGAAAGCAATATTCTCCAACCGGTCAATATTTTTTCGCAATATTGACTGTTCGGGGAATATTTGATTTGTACTTCACCACGTGACCTTTATTTACCCAATGAGCGCGCGCGCTCGGTTGGAGTGAGCACTCGCTATATAACAACAGACGATATTGTCCGTCGGAAGTGATATCCGTCCTGGGAGAAATGTTTTAAGCAAAACTGGCTATTTTCTGTTTAAAAAATAATTGAAAACAAGCAACTAAGGTTTTTGTCAAAGGTAGTCCAATCAAAGACAGGTGCAACAGCTCGCTACGTCACTGTCAGCACAGAGGAAAACGGCAGATTCAGTTTCGGTGAACAAGACCGTTATTCCCCTGCACATTCCCCCTAGCAGTCTTCAATAAACGGCATCGATCAAGTCACAACTTAAGGTTACAGGATACATTCGCTGGGTGTGCGTTTTCAAAACCTTGTCGCAGCGCAAATATTCATCGCATCGCCATAACTAATACATCATTTTAAAGATAAAATGTGAAATTTATCTGCTGTTAAGCTTTTGTAGCAGTTTCATGAAAATTATTTACGGCGCACAGCAAAAAACCGCGTTTTCGACCGCCCCTGATAAACGCTTTGATAGGCCTCGGCAGTTTACAGGCTTGGCAAATCTGACTGCGCAATATCAATCACCACATTGTTGTCTCTAAAAGTGTGTCGGGCTTTTCAATTGAAGGCTTTGTTTAGGAATGATCGAACGATCAAGTTGATCTTGTGTTTAATAGAGGAGCTCCAGCGCGGGCCGGAGGCCCGCGCAAGCGGAGCACCATACCTAAGGGAAAAACGTATACCATCGAGTTGATTTTTGAACGTCACGGGCATTATGGAGCACTTTGATGACGTCATTGATGGCGTGAGGGAACGTGACTTTGGTGTAGAGTTCCTCTTATGGTCTTTGAAAGTTTGTCCAAGTTTGGCTTCTATAGAAGCTTCCCTTCGGGAGATATGATTTTTCTTTGTTTTTCTGGTATTAAACCTATAGCGTCCGCCGTCCGTCCGTCCGCCGTCCGTCCGTGTACACATGGGAACCCTGTGGTATGCAAAGAAAAAATTATATCTCCTCAAGGGAACATGCTAAGACAGCCATACTTGGGATGTTTTGTCTATGCCACAACGGGGGTGCTGTAGCACGGTCACGTGATGTGACGTCATCGATGACGTCATCAGTGATTGAAAAAATAATTATCTCGTGAAGAGAAGACTCTAAAACAACCAAACTTGGGTAGTGTGGTCTTGTGGTCTAGGTCACCAGATGAGCGAAATGAAGTGGTCACGTGATGTGACGTCATCGATGACGTCATCTATGCTTGAAAAATGAATATCTCGTGTAGAGAAGACTCTAAAACAACCAAACTTGGGTAGTGTAGTCTAGGTCACCAAATGAGCAAAATGAAGTGGTCACGTGATGTGACGTCATCGATGACGTCATCTACGCTTGAAAAATTAATATCTCGTGAAGGGAAGGCTCTAAAACAACCAAACTTTGGTAGTGTAGTCTAGATCATCAGATGAACGAAATGATGTGGTCACGTGATGTGACGTCATCGATGACGTCATCTATGCTTGAAACATTAAAATCTCGTGAAGGGAAGACTCTAAAACAACCAAACTTGGGTAGTGTAGTCTAGGTCACCAGATGAGCGAAATGAGTTGGTCACGTGATATGACGTCAGCGATGACGTCATCTATGCCTGAAAAATTAATATCTCGTGAAGGGAAGACTCTAAAACAACCAAACGTTTGTAGTGTAGTCTAGATCACCAGGTGAGCGAAAGAAAGTGGTCACGTGATATGACGTCATCGGACACGTCATCTATGCTTGAAAAAATTCATATCTCGTGAAGGGAAAACTCTAAAACAACGAAACTTGGGTAGTGTAGTCTAGGTCACCAGATGAGCGAAATGAAGTGGTCAGGTGATATGACGTCATCGACGACGCAATCTATGCTTGAAAGAATATTCTCTTTATTGCACTTTTGAATCATTCCATTTGAGGAATTAATACCTTAAATTTTTCGGAAAGAGGTCATCCCACTTGACAGGATGCTTATTTTCTTCCCGTGTTTGTATTGTGTCAATGCAGCAACATACCGAAGAAAACACTGTTGTATGCATATCAAGAGACATTTTTCTTAAAAAGCCTATAGTATAAACCATGTACACATGGGAATCCCTTTCATTCGCACAGAAATTTTTATAACCGGGAGCTCCGCTTTTAGCCAGTGGCTAAATCTATATATTAGTTAACTGGGACCCTATCGTGATAAATAATTTTTGAAATACTGCGAAATTCACAAAAGCCCGACACACTTTTGCTCCCCAACCATTTATCTATCTCATGGCAAAATTTCAAAGCATTCCGTTTAAAACCTGTATAAGTGTCGCTTCTACACGACACTTATACACTAAACCAGAGAACAACAATGTGTGACAAAATATGGCGGACCATAACAGTCACCTAAATGTCCCGTATGTTACGCGAGAATGCTAATGATGTGTGCTGAACCGAGTAGACATCACAATAGGATTAAAGGATTATCTCGCCTGTATTGAAAGACATATTTCTCGGGGCATTTCTAGTTTTCTATACATTTCTCACGCTGCTTTTAAGATTTCAAGAATTTTTTTTTCGAGAGAGTAAGATCAGGCCTTGATGAGGAAGAACTGTGATTTTTCGAAAATTTCGCAAATAGAAGGCCGCGAATGTATCCTGTAACCTTAAGTTGTTCTGTTAAATTAAGTCTTATTTCTAGGTTATAAGTTGGCTAGAAGCCAGAGATTTCACATGCAATAATGGCGCCGCCGCCAATTTGATTTTAGAGCTTGAATATGCTTATTGGCAAAGGCCCGCGCAAGCGGAGCACCATACCTAAGGGAAAAACGTATACCATCGAGTTGATGTCACGGGCATTATGGATCATTTTGATGACGTCATTGATGGCGTGAGGGAAACGTGACTTTGGTGTAGAGTTCCTCTTATGGTCTTTGAAAGTTTGTCCAAGTTTGGCTTCTATAGAAGCTTCCCTTCGGGAGATATGATTTTTTCTTTATCTTTCTGGTAAAAACCTATAGCGTCCGCAGTCCGTCCGTCCGCCGTCCGCCGTCCGTGTACACATGGGAACCCTGTGGTATGCAAAGAAAAAATTATATCTCCTCAAGGGAACATGCTAAGACAGCCATACTTGGGATATTTTGTCTATGCCACAAGGGGGGTGCTGTAGCACGGTCACGTGATGTGACGTCATCGATGACGTCATCGATGATTGAAAATTAAAATCTCGTGAAGGGAAGACTCTAAAACAACCAAACTTTGTAGTGTAGTCTAGATCACCAGGTGAGCGAAATAAAGTGGTCACGTGATATGACGTCATCGATGACGTCATCTATGCTTGAAAAATTAATATCTCGTGAAGGGAAGACTTGGGTAGTGTAGTCTAGGTCACCAGATGAGCAAAATGAAGTGGTCAGGTGATATGACGTCATCGACGACGCCATCTATGCTTGAAAAAATATTCTCCTTATTGTACTTTTGAATCATTCCATTTGGAGGAATTAATACCTTAATTTTTCTGAAGGAGGTTTTATCTCACTTGACAGGATGCTTATTTTCGTCCCTGTATTTGTATTGTGTCAATGCAGCAACATACCGAAGAAAACACTGTTGTATACATATCAAGAGACATTTTTTCTTAAAAGCCTATAAGTATAAACCATGTACACATGGGAATCCCTTTCTTTCGCACAGAAAATTTTATAACCGGGAGCTCCGCTTTTAGCCAGTGGCTAAATCTATATATTACACTGAAAAATAAGTTGGCATTTTCACGCTTTCATTGTCGTTCGGGTGTTTCCTATTTATTTTTCATAGCAAGAGGGGGAAGCGATTGTTGCTCTGGTACTAGTAACAAGAATCCATTAGGGACCGGTCATTATTTATCGCCTGGGGGGGGGGGGGGGGGGAGGGGGGTCAGAGGATTTGGGTAATACAAGGTCAAAATGCAGTGATCCTCCCTCTAGAAGTACAATGATTAACGTGATCCCTCCTCAGAGCAGTTAACGTTTTCGTAATCCCCCCAACCCCTATTTGACCTAGTAGAAGACAATTTACAGATATAGGGGATCGCATTTTTCTTTCCTTGCGCGCGAACCGCGCCCGAATTTTGATAAACGCATTTCATCAAGCCTCAGAGAAAGCGTAGATGAACATCTCAGGTATATTAAGGCATGGGTGTTTTTCAAAAAAATGCGAAAAATACTGAAAAAAATTCTCTAGGGTAGATAAAATATCTTCTGTAGAATGTTTTTCGTTAAGGTTGGTACACCCGGTGAGACGTTTCATTTGATGTATTTGGTTACCATGTCAACGGGTTGCGTGACTTGTAGAGCGTGACAAAGGCACAATTTTCTTTCAGTCCTCTGCATTCGATGGGGGTCATACCAATGGTTTCCAATGGGTCTTATTAGACCAGTGTCGGGCGTATATTACCATTCCAACGAGGATGGGTGTCCAAGTTATCCCACATTTTAAGAAAAGGAGAGGTATCGTATTACATCATCACAAATAAGGCTATCCTAAAAAACATTTCCAGCCATCCTCGTTGGATCAATAATCTACACTATATAACAAACACTATAATGCACTCTGGGAACGATTTCGCTTTTCCCCATTGAATGCAGAGGCCATTTTCCTAGAATTAAATTTGAGGTCAGAGGTCATGCATTTGTTGCCATAGAGACCAAACATTGGTGAAAATGATTGAGAATGATCAAAGGTATTCAAATGTAGATTGTTTGGATCCCTCAGAGGCATTGATTTTGAGATGGACCACCCCCTTCAGTTTTACGTCCGCCATTTTGGATCGGGCTTTCGCCCAGGCCTTAACTTACCTGAGATTCGTTTTTTTTTGTGTATAGTAAACAAATCCTGTAGGTTTTATTATTCGCGCAATTTATATTCGCGCAATTGCGCGCCGAAATTGTTATTATTCATTTGCGTGAAGCGCGACCCAAATGACGAATTTCTATGCCTGTAACTTCGAACTCACGCTTACTCTTCTTTCGAACATAGTGACTACCCGCCAGGCCTATCACTGCAGGGTATTTTTGGTAGAGTTTGTTTTTCCTCGCCAAGATACACTTGTTCTTGTGAATGGTGCGAAGGTAGTGTCTTCGTTGCGCGAGTTGCCAAAAACTATATTAGATGAAATTCTAAAATGCAAATGTTAGAGAAGTTGCTGGAATAACTACTTAGAAAATGTCTTGTGGTCCCCCCTTTCGGGCTTGAGGCTTTGAGAGATCCCCTCTTTCGCTCGCCCCAAAATGAAGTGATCCCCCTAAAATCCTCTGCCCCCCCCCCTCCCCCCAGGCGATAAATAATGACCGGTCCTCCCCCCAGGCGATAAATAATGACCGGTCCTTACCAGGACAGGGATCCCCGATCGAGAAACACTTTAGGGCTAAAAACTTCCTTCGGCATCCATTGTTATTAGTGTGCCAATCAGAGATCGATCGTTCACAGAACAAGGGCTCTATTACTGTTGTCACATTTATAGCATTAGAATGTCAATGTTGATAACAGTGAATGCGCTATACGTCGAAACCGCCGGTTGCTCGTTGATATCTGTATACAGCTATTTCCATAAAGGTTGCCGGTCTTGTGAGCGCTCAAGCCTACTAAATATCCTATTTCGATGATACATCGCTGGTCTGAGCAGTCTGAGTGCTAAATTCTACGAAAGAGAGCTTTGTTTCAAGCTAGTAATGTCTCGAGTAGTTCATTAGTGACGTATTCACACTGTGTACTCAAGGAGTTAGCCGATTCAAGACCTCCTACCCAGACAACTTTGCGGTCTGGGCGCGCACGGCTTCCGACAACGTTTTTTGAAATAACTGTATTTACAGCCAAATCTTATCTGTTACGGAAAACTTTTTGATATTTTTAGAACAGTATTAACACTTTAATATTTCGTTTTAATTCATCATCACTAGACCTTTCTGTTTCATCACTAGACCTTTCGGTTAACCTTGTGTACCGAGAATTTGGATGAGTCAGCAGTTTCTGCGCTGTTGAAAACCAATTCTGTTAGATCTAGCAGATTTCCTTGTAGGGTAAAGAAAGTAGGCTTGTGCATTTCACTATTTATAACTACTGCTATGTTTCCGATAGAAACCGAAACTACCTGTCTCCTCTTAATCACCTTCATGCCGTTCATAGTGTATAAATAGAGAATGAATTTATAACTGTAAACTCACAAGTAAATTAGTCCCTGAAACAAGTTACAAGCAGGAGCAACGAAGGCGAGTTGTGGTTTACAGACTGTAATTCCACGTAGGATGGATTAGTAAGTTGTACGGTAGATACTGGGTAAGGAAGCTCTTCTCAGGACTGAACCTTCTATGAAACCTACTCTGGTCGTCTGGAGCTTATCAACTCGCCAAAATTGCTAACCTCCCGCGTCATCAAGCTTGTTAAAGGAATTTGACATTAAATCTAGAAATCCAGAAGATCCCGGGTAATTGCTTTGTAACATATGAGCCAATACAAAGAATACGGCTGTGAACTGAAATAAATTCTTGCTAAAAACGATAAGTCTAGGTGTTTATCATGAGGAAAATCTTTGTTCTACTATGCAACCAGTAGACCGCGGCAACCCCCGTTTTTTTTTTTTTCGGCCCACAGGCGGCTGCTTCTTCAAATTGATCGCGTGATCGCTTTTTATGTACCACGTGATGCGCTGTTTATGTACCACGTGATCGATACTTTGGGCGTGAAGTTGGGCATCCTTTGTTTATTGCTCTCAAACGAACTCAAACGAAGTTAGCTACCAAAAGTATTGATCACGTGGTGCAGAAACAACGCATCACGTGGTACATAAAAAGCGATCACGCGATCAATTTGAAGGTCGCCGGCGGGCCGAAAAAAACGTTAGTTTTTGTTAGTTAGGTGTACCTCATTCTCGAACCCAGACCTCCCCGGCTCGTAACCTCGCGGGGGAGGCTCTGGTTACAGCCACTGACGCATGCGCGAGATTTAATACAGAGCCGCCTGAGAGAAAGACCTTTCAGCGCATGCTCCAATGCTCAAAATCAACCAATCAGCGACGGCCCTCAAATGGATGTCCCCAGAGCCTCCCTTCGAGCAGACGAGCTGGGAGCTCTGGGTACGAGAATGGGTGTACCTCAGGAGTACAGGTTAGTATACTGGGCTTACCTGGGTTAAGGAGACTGACTCCATTAGTGTCCAGTTTCCACGTTAAGACGTGAAGGCGGGCAAGCAACGAAGCGCAGTATTTTTAGTGCAAACCGCTTAATCTATGACCCTTAATGGGAGCGCCTGTCACGATACGCGCATGCTCCAGGAGCGATCACTCTGTTTCATCAGTTCCATATCCTCACTGCCTACTATTGTCATGTCACGGGGGAACTAAGTTATGGGACAGTCATCCGCGACTGCTATGACAACAGGAAGGCAGCTCGGTATGGGGGTGTGCGCCGTGTAACCGCCACCAGGAGAGGCGGGTGGGGCGAAGTTTCTTGTAAACTCTTCGCTTAAAGTCCCGGCAAACTGGCCCAGAATGATTGATCTGTCGTATTTTGTATCCCAATGAGCCCTGAGGCCTCTAACTCCCTGGGATTAAGCTATTGGTCAACTTAGCCTTTTTCCCGTGACACTCTAATTACGTATGCGGTGAGAATAGCAAACTAATAAGACTACCCTATCAGATTACTATTTAAAACTATGTAAAGTTAAAAAGAATGGTCCTATAGATCGAGAGATAACGACATTTTATTATATAAACACCAATGAAATACCAGGTGATCTCCCGCGCGAAAACTTGATATCTTCACACGTGAAATATCATGTTATTTTCACATGTGAAAATATCACACTCGCCTTTGCTGAATGCTCGATATTTAAGCTTAACTCAATAAATTTGAATTGGTATTTCATTGATGTTGTATAATAAACAGAACATTACATGACCGCTTGGAGATACGATTTTATCTTCTCGTGTTAAAAATTTCAACACTCGAAGATAAAATTCGTATCTCCGCGCGGCCATGTAATATCCTCTATATAAACGATTGTCCTCGAGGTTTTTAGCCATTTGCTGGCCATCGTTACGAGACGATACTTCTTTGTTTTGAGATGCACAGAACAGCCACGCAGTTGCGTGACAGGCTCCCTTTAAGGGTTAGCCTCGCCATTGATACTCAGGAGGAACTTCTCTACCGTGACGCCTGTGATTCAAAGTTACCAGCCGATTTGACTCACAGGTGGTCACGGTAGAAGAGCCGTCTCCCCAGATAAGGTGTCTGTTCCTAGAACGCTAGCAAAGCAACATGAATCAATATCCGAGAAAGAGTTACACTCTTTTGGAGATGCGAGCGCGAAGGGGAGTAAGCGCGGTGGTTTATGGTATTAGGGGGTTTAAGAACCGACAACGGGAACGACGTCTCACTAAAAGTCTTCTACTGCTTTCCTCACATTTCTCAATATTCGTCAGCCATTTTCAATTTCCTTTGCATTTTAACATTGATAACTGATAACAGCAAATTCACATCCATTCTCAATCATATCAAATAAAAATACAACAAAATCGTCATCCACGTTCCCGTTCTCACCAGAGCGTAAAACACGTCGCAGTTCAGACCCCGTCCACACTACACCATTTTCAAACGAAAACGGATACATTTTGCTCCGGATACGGCTATCGTCCACACTACAACGCCGAAAACGATCACTGAAAACGGCGAAAACAATACAAAAACGATAAGTGTGGACGCAAATCTTTTTGAAACGGAGCAAAAAGTATCCGTTTTCGATTGAAAACGGTGTAGTGTGGACGGGGTCTCAGAAGAAGACGCTTGAAATACAATTGACTTTATTGATTTGCACGTGCAGGCATTGTATTCTGTAATCAGGTGTATTGTTCTTTGCCGTTGTCGTTCTCGGACTTCTCGTTGCCGTTGTCACAGGTATGAATCTGAAAGGCTCGTTGCGTCTAAAGCTAGGCGAGCAAAAACAAGTCTTATCCGTCGCCTTTAGCTAGAGTTGGTCGCCGGACACATGGCAGTGAATCTTATCACTAATGTCGGTACAGCGCCCAATGGACAGCAGTGTTGCGTTACCCTGGACACGCGGACAGGGTGAGTATGAGCAATTCGTAACACAGGGAATTTCTGCAGAAGCCCATCCATGAGAAAAGCTGAATTTCCCAAGGCACACGCATGGGAAGTGTTCGAAAATCACACGGATAGCCATGGGAAATCCGAACACCTCCCATTCTTCTACCATGGGAAATCCCTGTGTAAGCACGTGTTCACAAAATCCAAGTCATGAGGGTGTGATATGGCGCCACGTGCCCACCACGGAGCCCACCAGATATTGGGAGCCGTGGTGGAAACGTACGTGATCAGTCTTGATGATCGGGACCACCATGGCTCAGTGACACACTCATAGCTCAGTGACGCACTCATGGCTCAGTGACGCACTCATGGCTCAGTGACGCACTCATGGCTCATGACGCATTCATGGCTTCAGTGACGCACTCATGGCTCAGTGACGCACTCATGGCTCAGTGACACACTCATGGCTCAGTGACACACTCATGGCTCAGTGACACACTCATGGCTCAGTGACACACTCATGGCTCAGTGACACACTCATGGCTCAGTGACACACTCATGGCTCAGTGACGCACTCATGGCTCAGTGACGCACTCATGGCTCAGTGACGCACTCATGGCTCAGTGACACACTCATGGGCTCAGTGACGCACTCGGGCAACAACATCATTAGAGTCCATGCCCGAAGGTTTCTTAAACCCAAAGAAAGAAGACAAGACGATCACCAATAGATAAACAAGGGGCAATTACGTTTAATATAATTTCAAGTGCTGGAAGTGTCCATCTCCACTCTCCTGTGACTCGTGGTTTTTCATGGGCTCGGGACTGGGATTTGGTGCAGGATGTGCTGGATTATTCGCTTGAAAACCATCAATATTGTCCGGAAACTGATGTCAAACTCCGGAAAAATGTCTGGGGAAAAGTCAAAATCTTCAAGGTACTGTAGATAATGAAAGTTATCCAAGTTTTATTTTCAAGCAAAAGTAGAGATTTCACACAAAAAATGCAGAAAAATTATTTTTCTTCCACTATTTGTTGAGATCTCATTGGTCAATGCCTTGTAATACTGAAATCTGATTGGCTGAAAAAAAAAAACGATTCGGACACCAAATAGTGCGACTCGTGCTCGAATGGCACTGCTGAGAGCCAATTAGATTTGAGGATTTGCTAGTGATTTCAACATGGATATAATAAAGGAAAAATAGAAAGTTCAGTTGGATATTAAGACAATCCGTCGATGCCAAACTGAAGAACGTACTCTCGAGAATACTTGAAATATAAAAGGCTGTAAACTAGTCAAACTTAAAGTAGCATTTTCGAGAGCCGAAGAACTCAAATTATACCTTATCCAAATATTTACCAAATCAAATAAATCAACTTTGCTATCGCTAAGTTGTCCGTGCGCATGTTCCGTACGCATCGTCAAATTGTAACTAATATCTCAAAAGTGTCAAGAAATATGACATCTCAATATAAAAAAAAAATATAAAAAATGGAAAAGTAAAGAAATAATCATAAACCTAAAAGCCTAAAATGAATGAATTTAACTTCATAACACCAAACCCAAGATTTTGGCCGCAACAAAAAAAATGTGTTTGCTATAAGAGTTCCTGGATGTTTGGGATTAAATAAACACGACCGCTCTAAACTGAATTATAATAACAGATAATGTTTTAAAAAAATATGTGCGGGATTTTAGATTTGCGAAGTATTTTTTAAAATATCACGTTCTAAAGTTATTAACTTATTATCAGTCGGAAAAGCAAAATACCGCGCACGGTTATTTCAACACTACATGCGTCTATCTTACTGTGCGACTACGTCAACTGGGCCATTTTTCAGAAGTTAGCCAATCAGAATGCGAGTACAGAACAAAGGATCTGACTTTCTTGAGATCTCAGACATCGAAATATTCGCTTTTCTCTGAAAATTGTGAAAATTATAAGCATAAATAACTTCAAAACACTTCAAATTACTCATCGACAAACATATTGCAGTATTAATTTCTTAATGGTTTGAATCTCTGAATGACAAACTTTTTACGGGATGGCCGGTTGACATACTCGCACAGTAAAACAGGTCCGATCTAGAGCGCTCATAAGTAGACACACTTTTTCGTCAGTTTTTCCGGGCTTTCAAAGTTGGTTGGCTAGCTCCCAACCTCGTCCCAGGGTCTTCTCGGTCAAAATGGCGGTCAGCTCGGCAGAAGACCTGGGGAGGCTGAGTCACATGACCGTTTCGAAACAAAGGACAAACTTCGTTCCCATGTCCTCAACAGTGGCCTAGTGACTCAGCCTCCCCAGGGTCTTGTGCTCGACCAACCGCCATCTTGAAAAATTCCCGACAAGACCCTGGTGACGAGGGCGGCTAGCCCCGCTCCTTACTTGAAAGCCAGTTGTACTTAGCTAATCAAGTTCGAAGCACGTGCTGAGAGAGCTTCATCACGAAAAATCGTAAATTTGACAATGTTCTAAACTAACCTATACCTTAAGGTAATTCTTCCCCCTGAAAGAAAAACTTGTCGTAGAATTCTTTCTTAATTTGTCTATTTACTGTTTAGGATATAAGAAATGAAAATATTAAATAAAAAGAGGGGGTGCCCATGCTCGTTTAGAACTGTGATGGTGGAACATACCCCATTTTTAGTGTCTGCTGGTCTGGGGGCTATTTTATGAAGGATTATGTGAAACAAGAAAATTGTGATAAACGCCCCTTAATGAAGCAATCCAGTTCGCTTGCAAGTTTCAACATAAGTGTTGATGCTTCACTACCTAGGACGAACATTGAAATCTTTAGTTTTCTATTTTCTACGCTACTTTTGAAAATGTGAAAAAACGTGCGCAACGCTCGTGATAATTTGAGGCTCTTTGTTTTTTTTATTTTATTTCATTTTTTCTTGTTATGACAGGGAAATGAAAGTCTTATCAAAATGGTAAAAAAAAACGCGCAATATCCCAAAAAGCGACCTTTCTTAGTCTTTCTCGCTCAAATTGGGATATTTAGCTTGCGCGCGCGCTCGATCACGTCATTTCGAACGAACTGATAGCACGTCCATGCGTAGAATAGAGTGCGCCGTGCAAAACAGGGGAATAACCTTAAGGGCTATAAAAAATCTGTTATATAGAGGATATTACATGGCCGCGCGGAGATACGATTTTATCTTCGAGTGTTGAAAATTTATCGAGTGTTGAAAATTTTCACGAGTGAGCGCAGCGAACGAGTGAGATCAATTTTTAACACGAGAAGATAAAATTCGTATCTCCAAGCGGTCATGTAATGTTCTGTTTTTATATACCGTTTCCGGGAAACGTAGTCACCCAAAAAAGCCTGTAAGCTTGAAGCGCAAAGGATAATGGGGGCATCTAAACTGGTACTGGTTGATCGGAATTCAGACAGTTTTTCGCAACCATAGTAAAATCATTAAATTTCAGCATATTTCTTAGCATGTTTATTTCTAATATTTTCCAGAAATTCAAATAAATATTTACCCATACTCCCTAGCGCACCAAGCTTTGTTGCTTTTTCCAGTGACAACCGAAACGGTATATATAACATCAATGAAATACCAAATTCAAATTTTATTTGATTTAAGCTTAAAATCGACATTGAGCAAAGGCAAGTGTGATATTTTCACGTGTGAAGATATCAAGTTTTCGCGCGGGAGATCACCCGGTATTTCATTGGTGTTATATAATAAAACGGCAAAAACGAATGATAATAACGTCCGACGTTTCGGCGTCATCTTAACGCGTTAAGATGACGCCGAAACGTCGGACGTTATTTATCATTCGTTTTTGCCGTTTTATGTATATCTAAATCTTTGTTGGTTTATATAATAACATTATTTATTACTTCATAATCACACTTTCAATTTAATTAATCAACCCCATATTTTGCGGCCTCTAAGTATCCTCTGCTGGAACTCAAATAAAGCGCACTTTCTTTCGAATATAACTTCGAATGAACGCATTTCTCATCCATTGTGGTTGTCCCTCTTTCTGCTTCGCTCTAAGAACCGCCAGTTTCTCGTCTCTCAGTTTCCCCTCTCGTTCAGTTGATCTAAAGGCATAGCTTGATTCAAATCTTTCTCCAGTTTATCTAGCGGGTCTCCCGCTAGCGGCCTGGCAGTGACGTCACTACAAATGTCGTACATGGTCCTCCCGTATTTCTCGCAGCAGTCACGGACACCTGGTAGGGAGAAGAAGCGAGACGGCAAATTATATTCAGACGTTCATGCAAATAAAATAAACAATATTTAGGTATCTCACACTTCGAGACAATTTGATTCTGTACTTCTCTGTAGTCTTCAAATTTTTATTCAAGCGCAATTTTTGCATGTGCCTTTGAAAACCCCACTCGAAAGGAAGCTATGAATTGTTTTACTCTCAAAACTCTCCACGTGAAACAGACATGAACGAGCCGAAAAATCAGGTTTTGGTAAAAAAAAAAAAAAAAACAGGTAGGAAACAATACAAAATGCTATAAGTTTGGTTTATACAGTCTTTTTTCTGAAAAAACGGAGGATCGACAACGAACCCCCCTTCAAGAATGCGACCTACGGGCGTGATGAATGTCAATCAATCCATCCTGGATGGGATCACACGTCAAAATTTGAAGACTTTCGAGAAGTATATTTCGTACCACCAGTCGCTCCATATCCACTTACCCCACTTACATTTTTAAATTACAGTCAAAGTAGTTTTTTTTCTCGTTAGGATTTTATTTCTCGTTAGTCATAACGTTTTTCAGGAGCCCAACGGCAGCCTCCATCACCTATTGGCGGGCGTCCATAGCACAGGCGTAGATGAATCTATTTTTAGATGGTAGATTTTGAATACATACATTTCTTTATTATACACGGGAGGTCCGATCAATACAATTGTTTTACATGGAATCCGTTTTACATTTTACATACTAGTTGTACAATGCTTTCGAGTGGTAAGGCGAGTGTGTATGATTTAAGGTGGCTCCCGCGAGCATTTATTGCAGAAATAGGCCTCAACTTCTAGCGTATGTTTGACCCTGAAAAAATCTTCCGATTTCCATAATTGTTCTCACAGAGCTTAAGCAACCTCTGCACTACAAAGAACGCTGAGTTCATATTCTGTAGTATGCCACGAGAACGTATTGTATAACTATTTTATACCAACTACAGAAAATCAAAGGCAAGGCGTTTTACGTTAAATACAGTGCACGATGGAAGGCTGAGTGGAATACCGCCGAATATACAACGCCATTCCTCAGGGTTTCACGTTTTCAGGCTTTCAAAATTCCAGGAATCTCAAGAGCCTCTTCAAGGACGTTTGAAAAAAAAATTAATGACCTTCCATAATGAATAATGCGGATTTTCGCGCATTATGAGGCACATGGGTGTCTTTTGTTTCAAAGATAGCACGTTGATAGGTTTTATTGAGGTTCCTTAAATTTTACTTTACACTGCACACACTCAATATCTTGCAAATCTTTCTTCAGGAAAATATTTCCATGACTTTTAATGACTTTAGTGTTGTTTTTTTGTTAAAAAACCATGACCTTCAAGGCCTGGCCATGACTTTCCAGGTTTTTAAGGACCCGTGGGAATCCTGTTCCTGCATTCTGATTGCTGTATTTTCTGTGGCGTGGTATAAAATACATGTATATATTTGTCTACATAAATATGTTATAAATTTTTACCAGAAATAACCCGTCTTAGTTTACAGTTGACGCGGTTTCCATTGTTATTCGTAGGGATTTAACTCGGATAATGACTCTCAACAAACTAAAAGTCGGGGAGGGATTTGAATTCTCCAGAGAAAGGTTGGGGTTGATCAATAGAATTGAATTGAATTTCTAGGTAAATATATTGCTCATTGTTGATTAATAGGTAAGCATATGGCTCATGGATTCATAGGTAAGTATCTAGATGTTTACCTATGAATCCATAATAAGCCATATACTTACCTATGATCTATAATGTGTGGTTCCAGAAAACATCCCCCCCCCCGAGAAGAGTGTTGAAAAGTGACCCCCCACCTCTCTGGAATTTCCGAAGAAAAATACAGTATTTGCATGGAAAATATATCCCTTCCTATATCCTTCCTATGGATAATTTCTGGAACCACACAATAAGCCATTTTTACCTAGACTTCAAGGGGCACTGTCACGGTTGTTCATCATCAAATGTTTTTAATTAAGACCAGTGTTCTACAGAAACAATTCCGAACCTATATTATGTTTCAAAAATGCCAATTAGCAATCCAATTCCATCCGCTCGATCATACACGAAAATACTCCAAATTTGTATTGATCTAAGAGCTGAAAGGTTAGTTAAAAACGTAGACGATTATTTTGTTGATTTCTAGCGAGTTTGACTGCATTTAAGCTACTCAAAATGACCCCAAGTTTGGACCAAATTCATGACAAAGCATGACAGTGCCCCTTTCACAATGACTAATTCAATTATCAACCCAGACATTTAACTAGTGAATTCAAATCCATACACTTACCCCGAGAAAAAAACATCCAATAATCTCAGTTTGTGCATCTATACTGACTATCTGTCTATAACCAATATTTGCTCCTGACTATCCTTTATGCGAATCCCGTTGAACGCCACAAAACACGATTTCCGAGAACGCCTTCACTTGAACCATTTGAGAAGCGTTTGTCCAGTTTACTTGCTTGGTCTCCTTGCCATAGTGTGTTTAAGACGTAAACCTGAAAATACAGATAAATCACGCCCAGGTTAATTGCATATCTAATCGTAGAGAGCAACCAACGAGCGCAAAATACCTGAAACTTGCCTTCAGTTTCGCCAACTTGAATCAACGTTATGCAAATTGAGCTGTAGTAGCTGTAGCTGTCAGGGCGTGGTACAAACGAAAATAACCAGTGAGGACGTGGTCGCTTTTGTCTCTATTATTTTTCGTTCTACAAAGGAGTTCTTTTGTCTCTAGTCTATTATCCTCGTTGTTTGTGTTGAGGTATAGGGTATTGTTGTATTATCCACCAGAGAGGAGCTTTAAGCAGCTACGTACCGACCAAAATAACAGCGCTTTAATGAGTTGCGCTTTTACAAAGGCCGCTTGATTGATTGGACTGGCTGTTGTACGAAAACAAAAGACGTAATTCGTGTTTGGAAACCTTTGTCAATCATGGTTGAATAAAAGTTGTCATTCATTTTCTTCAGCATCACAACTTTATTGTGCATGGTAAACATTAATTGCAATAAGTTTCTCTGGGGAACGCACTTCTATGAAAGCAGCTAAATAACTAACAATAGTTCCTATTGGAATCCGCTATCTTTTTCAATTGTAAACTGTACTCCTTTTCAAAACTGTTCAATTCAATGAGAAGAATGCATTTCATTTGTTCCTGTTTTCTGAAAACCTTGTCAACTGTAAACTAAGTCCGTTAATTACCTCGATTCTCGGCAATAACTCCAATACATCCCGCGGGCCTACGGCCCTTGGGATGTATTGGGGTTATTGCCTCGAATCTCGGTAATTAACTCTAACATCTTGTGACGAAAAAGTTTTACAAATTTACCGAAAATTTCCCGCTGAAAAGAAATAGAAATGTTGCGCGCGCGCAAACGGTGGCGGGAATTATCACCCAATCACAGACGTTTCCCTGACACGCTAAGGATTTTAAAATATAAGACAAAAATATGTCAAAATTAACAGTGGATCCCGCGAGAATTATTGTCATGGTTACGAGTTATTTCCCCCAAAAAGAGAGATGACTGAAATCAGCGCCGCACTGCACGCGTTGATCACGAGAGTCTGTAATAAAGGGAGGGAGTTTCTATATCGCGGGGGATTGACTTTTGTCCGCAAGGCGAGAGTCGACTGTATTCCTTATGAGGAATATTATAAAACGGTTTTTGTCATGTCAATCATTGTTACGCACTGTAATAATCTCGTACCCAGAGCCCGTCATCTTTTGGCCAGCGGCAAGATTCGAGGCTCTGGGGGAATCCGATTTGTGAGCATGCGTGGTAGGTCAAAAACGTAAAGAACTTTCATACAACGCTGAAACCGGAAACCCAGAAATCTGGGTTTAAAAAAAAAATCGATTCCCCCAGAGCCCTGAATGTTGCCGCTAGCCAAAAGATGACGGGCTCTGGGCACTGTACCAACACCGCGGCAAAACGCATTTGCCATGCGCTAAAGATTCACATCCAGTGAAATGAAAACAAAACAAATAATGTACATAACAAAAATATCTCGTGCTGTCTTGGAAATTTGGAAAACCTAAGCTTCAGACACAAAACGTAAGGCCAAAAATTGTAGAGCAGCTAGATTTTGATCGTCTTTTTCCGAACTTTTGCACCTCGCACTTTAAGGGCTTGCACCCGAGGCGAAAATTATGGTTTAAATCAACATTTTTCGTTCGCTGTTGTTATGTAGATTTTTTCAAATGTCTCCATTTCACAGGCCAGTGAATGTTTAGCGCATGTGAAGTGCGTTTTGTTGCGAGTCCTCTATACCATGTTTTAGGACGTGTTTGTGCGAAGAACGCTTCTGTTTGGCTGACGTTTTCCCATAATTTTTGACAAGCGCGGTGGCCCAATCGAAATATAAATATATTTGCTAGGCTGAGTATGAAGATTACGAAGTCTACTTCCTCTTTTTTCTCTGCTAGAATTTGTTGGGAAGAGACGCAACAGAAATAATGTAAGGTAAGTGCTACATCTGACGTTCCCTTTACCTGTATTCAAATGTATGCGAGGTTGATTGATGTTGAATAGGAGGGTTTCAAAATCTTTTAGGAGCTTCCTAATATTATTCGAATCAGGAGTAAAAGCCATTCAACATCAAACCAATCAGAAGGCGATTAAGTCAGACTTGCGTTTAGTCATGACGTGAGCAATGGCGCAATTTGATTGGCTGAATACGAAAGACTTTGGTCTTGACAACATGACTCGAACTTAAAATGAGGATTATCATCAATTGTTAAATGGTCTTGAAATGAGGATTATCATCATGTGGGGGACATGACTATATACTATTATCTTCGTTCTATTAAAAACATAAATAGAACGAAGCAATGTATAATATATAGATTTAGCCACTGGCTAAAAGCGGAGCTCCCGGTTACATTTTTTTGTGTTATTGAGACAAAAAGATTGTACATAGATAGTCTTGCATAATCATACCACGTGACCACGCAGTTGCACCCCTCTCTTGCCGCTTTAATAATTTCACCGAAGTTTGGTTGTCTGAAGTTCATTTCTTCCCAAGACATATTCTTTTTCTCCTATGATGACGTCATCGATGACGTCATACCACGTGACCATGCAGTTGCACCCCCTTGCAACTAACACAACTTCACAAAAGTTGGGTTGTCTGAGGTTCATCCCTTCCCGAGATATATTCGTTTTCTCCTATGATGACGTCATCAATGACGTCATACCACGTGACCCTGCAGTTGTAACTCCCTTGCCACTTAGACAACTTCACCCAAGTTTAGAGTGCATCAATCCTAATGTCTGGAGTATGGCGTCACGAACAGCGCGACAAAAAGACTTCGCTGGGTACTCTTAGCCAATCAGAATCGAGATGGTGGCATGGCTGAATAATAATGTGTTTTTATGAAATACTTGTTTTCCTTATAAAGCACTTATAAAGCACTCAAACGGTTTGCGATCGACCTTTTGATTCTCACTTCGTGGCAATAGTAGATGTAGATGGGAGAATGTTAAAAGCCAATAAGCGTCCAAGCTGCATTGCAGGCACACAGGAATAAAACGCAGCTGAAAACTCGATGCAAATTTCGGTTTTAACTTGTGAAATGCGAAGAACAATAGGAACCATTTGGGACCTACAGTATCAACCAATCACAGCTTTTGAATAACAATAAATCCAATTGAAAACAAAGCGCAAAGGTTCCCTTGACTATGGGCCTTAATGGTAAAATTTCTTTCGTGGAAAACTTTCCGTGGAAAACAGAGGCCTTTGGCCGTCGAAACCGGGTTGATCTCCTGTTTTGTATTGAGCGCACGTGTAGCATTTTTTTCTGTTTCAGTGACAGAACCCCTGCCCCTGACAGAGCCCCACGAAGTATTCGCGGCATAGATTTTTAGTTGTTGATACTGTGCACATTCCTGTGGCCTGACATTATATGGGTTGGAGGAAATATCCTTGTCATTCAAAGTTTGAACCATCCGCTTTCGTGCGCTGTGGTTGTAAGGGCGACATTTCCAAGCTTTGCATTTTCTGTCATTGTTCTCATTAAACTGTTCAATTTGTTGAAATCCATATAGTGCAGCCGCTTGGTGCAGAAAAATTGCTGAATTGTTCAAATTTATGGCAAAGCTACCAAATTTGGCACAAATAATGCTAACCACCCATAGATTAAGTTAGAGTTAATTACCGAGATTCGAGGCAATAACCCCAATACATCCCAAGGGCCGTAGGCCCGAGGGATGTATTGGGTTATTGCCGAGAATCGAGGTAATTAACGGACTTAGTTTACAGTTGACAAGGTTTTCAGAAAACAGGGACAAATGAAATGCATTCTTCTCATTGAATTTAACAGTTTTGAAAAGGAGTACAGTTTACAATTGAAAAAGATAGCGGATTCCAATAGGAACTATTGTTAGTTATTTAGCTGCTTTCATAGAAGTGGGTTCCCCAGAGAAACTCATTGCAATTAATTTTTACCATGCACAATAAAGTTGTGATGCTGAAGAAAACGAATGACAACTTTTATTCAACTATGATTGACAAAGGTTTCCAAACACGAATTACGTCTTTTGTTTTCGTACAACAGCCAGTCCAATCAATCAAGCGGCCTTTTGTAAAAGCGCAACTCATTAAAGCGCTGTTATTTTGGTCGGTACGTAGCTGCGTAAAGCTCCTCTCTGGTTGGATAATACAACAATACCCTACCTCAACACAAAGAACGAGGATAATAGACTACAGACAAAAGAACTCCTTTGTAGAACGAAAATAATAGAGACAAAAGCAACTACGTCCTTACTGGTTATTTTCATTTGTACCACGCCCTGACAGCTTACAGCTTCTACAGCTCAATTTGCATAACGTTCTGTCTAGCAAAACGGATGGAACTGATTCAAGATGGAGAAACTGAAGGCAAGTTTCAGGTATTTTGCGCTCGTTGGTTGCTCTCTACGATAAGATATGCAATTAACTTGGGCATGATTTTATCTGTATTTTCAGGTTTACGTCTTAAACACACTATGGGCAATGAGACCAAGCAAGTAGACTGGACAAACGCTTTTCAATATGGTTCAAGTGAAGGCGTTCTCGGAATCGTGTTTTGTGGCGTTCAACGGGATTCGCATAAAGGATAATCAGAAGCAAATATTGGTTATAGACAGACAGTCAGCATAGATGCATAAACTGAGATTATTGGATGTTTTCTTTCTCGGGTAAGTGTATGGATTTGAATTCACTAGTTAAATGTTTGGGTTGATAATTGAATTAGTCATTGTGAAAGGGGCAACTGTCATGGTCTATCATGGATTTGGTCTAACTTGGGGTCATTTTAAGTAGCTTAAATGCAGTCAAACTCCCTACAAATCAACAAAATAATGGTCTACGTTTTATACCTAACCTTTCAGCTGCTAGATCAATACAAATTTGGAGTATTTTCGTGTATAATCGAGCGGATGGAATTGGATTGCTAATTGGCATTTTTGATTTTCGAACAGGCTGAACAAGTTTCTTTTTCTTTTTAAGACTAATTTGAAACAGAATAGGTTCGGAGTTGTTTCTGTAGAACACTTGTCTTATTTTAAAATATTTATGAAACAAACGTGACAGTGCCCCTTGAAGTCTTGGTAAAAATGGCTTATTGTGTGGTTCCAGAAATTATCCATAGGAAGGATAATAGGAAAGGATATATTTCCATACAAATACTGTATTTTTCTTCGGGAATTCCAGAGAGGTGGGGGGTCACTTTTCAACACTCTTCCGGGGGGGGGGGGGATATTTTCTGGAACCACACATTATTGATTTACAGGTAAGTATATGGCTTATTATGGATTCATAGGTAAATAACTAGATATTTACCTATTAATCCATAATGAGCCATATACTTACCTATTAATCCATAATGAGCAATATATTTACCTAGAAATTCCAATTCAATTCTATTGATCAACCCCAACCTTTCCCTGGAGAATTCAAATCCCTCCC
Organism: Scolanthus callimorphus; assembly: GCA_033964015.1. Lineage (NCBI taxonomy): Eukaryota > Metazoa > Cnidaria > Anthozoa > Actiniaria > Edwardsiidae > Scolanthus > Scolanthus callimorphus. The sequence continues at coordinate 48,850 of JAWWUD010000260.1, forward strand.
GACTTTTAGTTTGTTGAGAGCCATTATCCGAGTTAATTCCCTACGAATAACAATGGAAACCGCGTCAACTGTAAACTAATATTACATATGGCCCTACCCGGGGTCCGCCCTGGATCCATCCCATAATTTCAGTTTTAGACGCGGGTAAGGTTGCTCATTGAAAATGTAGTTATATGTCTATTTCAAAACATTTATGTGTATAACCTTCCATTAGCTCCGAGGAATATGGTTGTTACAAAATATCCCATAATTTTTACTTTTAAGGTGGCTCGGGAGAAATAATAAAATAACCATTAATAAATTCTCTCAAGGGTATTATCTACGTGCTAGAACCACCAAAATTCCCACAAAGAACAATAACTATCCAAAGATTAAATCGACACATGGCTCCACCTGTGATCCGCCCTGCATCCCATAATTTCAGTCTCAGCTGTCGGTAAGGTTGCTTATTAAAAATGTACTTATCTGTTTATTTTGCAAGTTTTATGCTTGCATCCTTTCATTAGCTACAAGGAATGTGGTTATTACAAGAAATCCCATAATATTTACTTTTAAGGTGGCTCGGGAGAAAAACACAATAATGATAAATAAAGTCTTTAACAAAATGTATGTATCTGTTTTTTTATGCAATTTTAAGTCGTATATCCTTTCATTAGCATCCAGGAATGTGGTTGTTACAGAATATCCCATACTTTTTACTTTAAAGGTGGCTCGGGAGAAAATACGAAATAGTCATCAATAAAGTCTCGCAAGGGTTTTAGCTATGTGCTACAGCCACCTAAATCGAACAAAGAATAGTAACTTACCAAACATTTAAACTATGTTTTTTTCTTTTTACATGTTTTAACTTTCCGCTCCATCCCTGAAAACATTTTACCTTGGACTTAAGTGTGTTCTAAAAAAAAAACACGTCGGGGATTTTTGAAATTTAAAAAGAGCCGATTTTAGAGCCAGAATGTAGAAAAAATTCTTGAAAAGGAAATCGAATCTTAGTCAACGCTAATATGGGGTCAATAAATGAAAATAGCAAATACTGGCGAGGTTGTAACTCTAAAAAGTTGAACTGATGTATCGGAAAGGGAACTCAATAAAAAAGTTTGATAAACAAATTATATACCATAGTTTAGCCCAGGATATAAGCTTTAAAATG
>JAWWUD010000261.1:0-49999 GCA_033964015.1 Scolanthus callimorphus
ACTCAAGTTAGAAGTCTGAACAGCATCTAGAAAAAAATCTTTATCAGAAATGAAAATCAAGTGTAAATCCAATTTCCCAATCATTCAGAAAGTAAGCTAATAAACTTATGTTCTGACACTTCCACATGAAGTTATGCTTCTGTTTATCCCAAAAGTAACTAAAAGGAGAAGCTTCCATTTAACTGAAAGGAAAGTGATTTTCAGCACAAAAGAGGCCCATTTCTTAAACTTATACTTACTGTGCAATCTTCCCCCCTGTAAATGTTTCTATATTTATACAATTCAGTGTCTTTCAAAATGTTTCTGTACTTACAGAATCCTGCACTGTATATTTGAATTGAAAAAAAAAAATAAGTGACAAAATAGCTCAAAGTCTTATACTGTGTAAGTTTTCCCCCTGCATATTTTTCTATGCTTAAATTCAGTGACACTAGTATAGTGTCTATCAAAATGTTTCTGTACTTACAGAATCCTGCACTGTATACTTATTTGAATTGTAAAACAATAAGTGACATATAAGAAGTATAAAAGATGGAGAATTATCAGGAATTCAAATGGGACTGGATGAAAAAATAAGGCATGTCAGTCACTTCAAAATAAATTAGGTAATAGCATTGGATAGAAAATACAACAAATCACACAAAAACTATATTACATTTATGACCTATATATTTCATGTGTCAGATTGATAAATATAATTTTCAAAGCATTCAGACCATTTAAAAAGGTGGTGGTTTACTAGATCTTGCAAGGTAACATCAAGATTTTTATATCAGTCACAATTCCTTTTGTTGTCTGCAGTGCAGTTTCCAAAACCGAGACAGCTGACCTTGAGTAGTAGAAAGCTTTTGAAGAATCCATAGTAGCTAAATCCTACTTGAAGAAGACAAAATATATTGTGTCATTTACTGCTCTCAAGTGAGTAGGTCTGCTATTTCAGTCATAAACTATTATGGCCAGCTTGAAACAGGGCAAAAAATAGGACCTCATTTTTAATTCAGTAACATTTTGTTTGACAGAATTGTAACATGCTGCTATAGAGTTAATTAATTCAAATTTGAACGGCAAAACTGCAAAACTTCTACTGGAACTAGTTTTACAGATAGAGGACCATTGTATATGCTTTGGGAATTCCATGGAGGAGCAAGTGCCAGCTAAATAAATTATTAACCTGATAAGTGCAGAAGAGCACTGACATGACAGTCAACTGTCCCATAGGTGGATGAAAAGTTTTTATTAAAGCCTGAAGCAATCCATTTGACCAATGTTGACATTCTTTGTTTTTTTGTCATCTATATAACTTCTTCTACAAGTATATCACAAAGTGCAAAAAAGCTGGTAGTCATCAGAGTTTGATCAGCTACTTTGAAAACATTTTACAGTGCTGGCTCATTTTCATCTGCTAACAGTCATGGCAAAAAATGGCATAGTTGTTGTCAATAGATGTATTTGTTTAAAATAGAGAATAAAATAAAATTATTTCATTTTTCTGACTTATTAAATTAGGAGACAATATAAGCAAACAGAATATGTCAAAATCAAACAAACCAACTTGCTTACAATACTGTCCTGCCAGATATCCCCCTCAAAAAAGAGGCAGAGATGTTTTCCATGACAGATCTAGTTGCCACAGTGAGGGTGAAATATCTAAACTGGATGGTACTAGAGTTATCCCAAGCTTCACTCATGTCACATGTCAAGAAACTGTGAGCATGCATGTAAGCAAGTGAAGTTTAGAATGTATGCAAGTTCAGACATAAGTATTCTTGAGTTTCCAGGTGTTACAGTATTTTTAGTCTTTTTTTATATTCAAGAAAACTTTATGGGAATTCCTTGATTTATTTATACCATAGTTTTTGTTATCATTTTACCTTAAATGCTATTGGCCTATCTTCTAGTATTAATGAAAGCTTTTATAGAAGGTCTAAGCTCTAAGATATAGGTTCTCACAGGTTCTGAAATCAGGCACAATAACACAAAGGAAGTCATTTCTAGCAACAATTTTGCTCTGGTAATTCTGATATTCTTGTTCTGTCATTGGATACTGATATGCTTTAGATCATGTGTCAGACTGTGACAAGTTCCCGTAATGCAGAACACTTCTCCATGTGTCCATGTCCCAGTGCAGTTCATCATGGTGTTAGTTTTTTAAATCAATTTTTACAAACTCTTGTATCTTAATTACACTCCATGACCGAGCAGCATACGCAAATCTTGAAATATGACAATCGCTATCTTCTGCTAAAACATCAGGCAGTTCTTGTAAGCCATAATCATCGCTTGTGACGAAAATTTGCAAGGAATTTACAGAAGAAGACGCGATTAAAATAGGAGACGTGGTAGCGAACGTTTACACGAGTTGAACTCATTTGTTGAAATTCAAGAGAATCTGTAAAGTAAATGTTTTGTTCCTCGACAACAACGTCCCCTGAAGCTTTTTCTTGCAAAATTCCTCATCTTGGGCAGGGTATGACGGTTGAACTCATCATAAATATTGAGAAAACATCCTTCCTTTGCACTGCTCCGTGTTCGAACGCGCCGCCATCTTGCTACTATCACAGAAATATGCAACCGCTGACCGCGACTCAAGTCCTGGCGAACGTACTGCTTTGGCGCGCATTTATGCCCGCTGTGGTTGTTCGGATGTCTCTGGTATGAGCCCTCAGTGTTACTGGCAGCGGCTATTCGCAACAAACTTTACTGTCCTATGTGACCACGTGGGGCCAATCCGATCAATCAGAAGAAACGGCGGGAAAAACCCGTACGAAAACCGCAGACTTTTAAAGACCTTAATTTTAGTTTAAACATACCTGCAGTTGAGCTTAACTTCTCATTGTATTGTTCATAGCTGCGGACCTGCAGAATGCCTGCTGGTCGCCTGGATAAATGAGCAGAAATCCAGACATTACAGACCAAAATGTTTGAACGTGCGCTTAGCGGGTTATCAAGGAATCTAGTGTGTAAACGATACGGCTTATCTTTTCTGCATATCTGCTGCAGATGTTTTGGGGATATTAATTGCAGATAAGATTTTATCTTGATGCAAGCGAACTTGAGACTGCCGATTAGTTACAGGCCTGCAAAAGACAGCTACAAAAAATTGCAGTCAATACATATTAAATTACTTTTGGCACGACTAAAAACGACTTAAAATAGTTTTCTTGATTTTCTGCCTCATGTCCAAATTTTGGGTTTCGTTTGGTTATAGTAACCGCATTAGAAATGTCAAGAGATTAATCCTCATCTATCTTATCATCAACTACCAGTACGGTCGGATTAATTTAAAGGATCTTTGCTGCCCCAGTGACTCTGGCCCTTATTCGGATTTCTCACTCGCCGAACTTGTTGACTTTTTCCCACTTTTTCCGTTTGGCAACACCATAGTTATAAGAAAACTGACTATGCAAGACTTGATCAAATAAACAAGTGACCACCCGGTAGATGAAAACTAATGTGAACTCTAAATTAGTTACACGCGCTACCGTTCGCACTGCGCGAATTTGGTATTTGTTTTTACAAAAAATCTGTGATACAAATGCCTGATACAAGTGCGAACGCCACTACCAATTTTTGTCAAATATTTTGGCGTTCCACCAAAGTCCAAAGAAGCCGTTTACAAATTTCGTAGAGCCCCCAATTTTGTTGAGGTGCAAAAATCTTTCTTACTCTGACAGCTAGCTGAAATACATCATTCGCAGTTATCAAATTTGCCTAGCGAGACCCACAGATGTCAAATATAAAAGAAGTTGTACTCAAGTTCTCTGAAGGAGTACAGACCTCGTACTACTTTATCTGAAAATATTATTTCCCAAGAGGCGGTTTCCCAGCACACAATTATTAGGGATCACGTAATTTTTCCTGTGATACATCAATCGAGTACAAACACGGTGAATTTTAACCATTTCTAGCCGAAGATAACAACAATGTGTCAAAAGAAGAAGAAACAGCACAAAGTCACCTATAGAGCTTCAGAACTACCAAACAAACTAGATAATCTCACCTCCGATTTTTATACTGCATATCCCCACTCTCTTATTTTGGCACACGCGTCAAAGGTACCTCTATCAAAGTGTTTAGTTCCTATCCTGAAGAGCAGGATGAATTGTTCCTTAGCTTTAACTTGTTTGTCCTCTGCTTGTACAGGGCGAGTTTCCAAGGCATCGCTTTGAAGAAATCCGATAAGAGACAAATGCTTCCTTGGCATAGGCATGTTGTGATCTTTTCAACTGACGAGTAAAGGGAGCGCCAAAACTCAAAATCAAGATTGGATTTCAGTATACCGAGACAACCAATCGATTGCGTTCAAATATCAGTTTGCATAGTTTTAGTCACGCCATCAATCTAGGACCATGCCTCTCACAACGAGTTGTACATATCAGCTATCAACGCTACGTTTATTTACGCGATCTAAAAATTAGCGACTAGTTAAAAGAGCTAATACCTCATTCACTGAAGTCTGTCAGACGTAGAAAATGTAGACCCAAGACACCTTATATGTTGCTGAGTATACGGCAGGCGTGATACGATCCAGAAAGGGAGAACATGGGGCGAAGAAAAACAATGAAATCGCTGGACTCATCATGTGCGTAGATCATTTTTGCGCGACCTTGTCGAATCGTAACTGCGTCGGACTGGCGCAACGACTTTCAAAACAGAACTGCAGAAGATTATTTTAAGGTCAACCGAAACACCAATTGCAGTCAAACATAACAAGCCAGTCCAATGTTAATCTAATGTCTTCAGAAAAGGTTTGTTGCAGTTTCAATTAGCTTCATATCTAAAGGTGATGAAGTATGCCATCATAGTTGTGTCGTGAAACTGAGAAATGTCTTCAAAAAAAGACCTTTTCTGGACGTGCGGCAGGTAAACCTGTAGCATACAAAGCAGGGGAAAAGGTGGAAAGAAGCTGAAGGTTGTCCCGCCTGTTGAAGTAAACAACATACAAAATGCGCCAAAAGGCAAATCATTCGATAAGAAGCCCACTGGAGAGCAGGCTAGTCACTACTGAAAACCAGCCTCTACCTGTCTTTTTGGTAGTCTTTACCACTGGCCTGTCTCTTTTTTAATGTTCAAAAACGTTTCTGCTCCCTAAGCCCTCTTCAGTTTAAGATTGATTGACATTCAGCATCCGACTGGATGATCTTTAGCACTCAATCCATGTGGGTGGCCATCTTTAGCACTCAGTCCACTATATGATTGTGTGCATCTCCTTGATTTCATACCCGTAAGTGCCTGGGGCAATTAACGGCCTGGGGCCGTTAATGGCCCACATAAGGAGAAAGGGCTTGCTGAACTCTACAAAATCCCACATTTTTTTCTGCCCTTGATCACCAAACTTTGTTTTCCTGCTGTTCAAGTACACAAACTTGTACCGGTCTGAGCTTTCGCATGGTTACCCCAGAGGGTTTGAACGTTATTGTAATGTGTATTTTGTTGTGATCGGTGTTGCTATAGCAACGTAATAACCACACCCTTGTTTATTATTAGGAGACGCGTTGCTCGATCTAAACTTTTAAAATGATACCCTCGCACTCATACCTAATTAGCAGACAATAATCCCAGCAGGTTTGGAGAGAATTCATTGGGCCGATTTTATGTTATTCGAGAGGACTTTTTAAAGCTCCAAAATGTCAAAATTATTATGCCGTGCCGCAAATATTTGCTGTAAAAAGAATGGCTGATATTTGCGTAATTAGAAGATCCTTGTCGCCCGACTTATCTACAAACCCAATGCAATGTGCCAGCCAAATTTTCCTTCTTAAAATGCTTTCGATTTTGTGTGGCATTAGACTTTCTCAAAGTCCGCTGTTCCGTTTTTTTAAATTGGCTTATTTTATACAACGAACTTTTCTCGCTCGCTTCCCGCCAGTTTTTACCGACCTAAACTTAGGTCGGGGTGTGTTTGAGGTGTGTCTGATAAACATCCAATCCGAGTGAGAGAAAGTTTGACGTCACATTTTACGCCATATCGTCGTTCATTCGCGCGATTTGAAACGGACAATATTTTTCACACAAACATCCTCTGTTGGGCGAAAACATCTTTGAGGTATCAAACGCTGCGCTTCAAAGTCTTTCCACTTGTAGATCTATTCTTATGAATTTTCGTAAGCATTTCTTAAGATAAATTTTCCAAAACTAGCATTATAACACGACGAAATCATGCAACAAAAGTCTTGATTCTTAGGCAAATGTTCAGTTGTTGACAAAATTCACGGCGCGCACTGCTGACAAAGATCACGCCACTTTGAGCGCGCGCTGTTTTGCATTAGTTTTTCGCAGCAAAAATATGCAAATTAAAATCGAAAGCGTGCGAGCGAAACAAGTCGTACTCTCCCGCGCTCCACCGTGTGCTTTTTTTCACTTTGTTCTAAGGAAAAACATAGAGTACGACTTGGGGCAAGTCTAGTATGGCATGTGTTCAAGTATAAACTGCAAAAGTTGAGAAATTTGGCCAGAATTCTAAATCTTGCGTTTTTCTCCTCTGACTAAAATCCTGTATGTCAATTCTTTTGCCTCTGTTGGCTTCGATTCTACATAAAAAAAAGTGTTACACTTTATTCCTCTTCTCCCATTCAATGAGCAGGAATTGCTTTGCTTTCACAGGCATGCTGTTGATATAAAGTTATATATTAAAGTTACACTTTGTGGTGGTTAAGTATTCCCGAACCACTTAAAACTTGTTTTATATTTGATATGTCATGGTGCCTGAACAACCGCGTTCTCCGAAGTGAAGAGTAAGTGAGAGTGTGGAATAACTTGCTTGATTTGTACCTCACCAAACCCTGTCAGTAGCTCTGGTGGAGTAAAGAGCCTGGAAGCAGTGTTCTGTCTCATAGTATTGGCCATTCCATGTTTTATGTATTGCAGCTTCTTGTACAACTTTTCTTTCTGGGAAGCACTCCCGATTCTGATCTTGTCCTGCTGGATGGATCCTTGTGGCAGTTGTGGTAATGGTGTGTAAACAAACACACGCCTAAATCGAGGAATGCTCACTGGTACTTAGAATTTTTTTCTAAACAAGCGCTCACCTACAGAAGTGAAAAAACAATTATGAAAATCGTCAGGGTTCGAACCTGTATCTTTCCAGTTACTATACCCTAACCCTAACCACTACCCTACCAGTGAATTCGCTGGTTCGGACAGCTCGTTTTATTGATTACGTACCTTATAGTATTAATCTTTAATAGAACGAGGCATATACTATAAAAATATACTAAACGATGTATTAACCCTTATCCTGACTAGTAGTCTTGATAGTTCAAATATTTTGAATGTTTTTAGGTCAATTTGAAGTAATATTGTCAAAAATATCGTTAAATTATTCATGGTGAGCATTCCTCCATTTAGGAATGACGTGTAAACAAACGAACAGCCATTGCCTGTACATTTGCATTTTGCCCGGCAAATGTCACAGCATTCATACAGAGTTCTGTACTTGTCATCCTCCTTTAACTCTTCACCACACTGTGCCAGAAGAACGACTCTGCGGCAATCGGTGTTATTGTGAACGTACTGCTTCATCTCCTCACTGCAATGCTGTAGCATTACATTTGAGTATAGGATAACAGCCTTACACACATTGTTGGTGTCCCTGCCTGCTCGGCCACTTTCTTGCATATAGCCCTCCATATTTCTTGAAGGTCCTTAATGAAGAATTGTGGAAACATTGCGGCAGTTAATGCCCATGCCATACGCGATAGTCGCAACAAGCACTCTGACTTTCCCTTGAGGGTCCGAAAAGTCTTGTATTATGTTCTCCATTTTAAGCTTATCCACTCTTGCATGGTACATCTCCACCGTACTGGTGCGCAAGTCTCCTTTAGTCAGACACATATCATCTCCCAGTGCTGCCTTGAATGTGCCACAAACTTGCGCTGCTATCTTGATAGTTTGGCAATAAATAATTTGCCTATCTGAGGCCTCCTTGTTGTCCCAAGGGCGCAAATGGTATGCTTGGGCTTCCACCCATTGTCAACACCGCGTATGTGATGTTCTTCCTGTTTGGGCTGGAGGAGATAATCACAGCACGCTCCATTTCCAGGGCTCTTACTATTTTCTCCCTGGTTGTCTTGGTGGCTGTTGCGGTAAGGGCTAAAATGGGTACATGTCCGACCAAGGAGCGAATTCCATTAATTCTTGAAACCCATTTCCTGAAAGCTATCTCACCTTTCTTTACAGCATATCCCCTAGAAAAAAGATAATTCAGATTATTATAAAAATGACACTACTTTGCTAAAAGATTACAGGGGACCACAGGCCTGGTCCACACTAGGACACAAGCATAAGTTTAAGCGCAATTCGAATGCAAAATGCAAGCATAAGCACAAGCTTGAAGCAAGAAGAACAAAACTTGCTTTTGTGCTTGCATATCAATGAGGGCGCTCAAAATGCAATGCTTGTGTTTATGACAGCACCAACATCAGCGACAAGAACAGCAAGAAAAAACGGCTGGAGGTATTCCTTATAGTTGTGCTTCAGTGCCGTAACATCATCTTTGACGAACATGGCGGATGCGGTGGAGTTACTACGCTCATCTTGGTGCACAATGCTTTCCGTGCCTTGAATTTCGGCGAGCACATCCACAGATGTGGGCTTCGTCTGGGTCCTTCTAGCCATGCTGAGTGCAAGGGGGAGCGTTCCTGATCTTTCCTTAGTCTTTCCTCTTGTTCTTTGCTGTCGAACACCTCTCCCAAATTCCTTGACGAATTCGCGCATCTCCTTAGCTTCACGATGCTTCTCTTGGGGGTCCGCTGATGGTTCTTCTTCGATCACATCCTTTTAGCTGTCAGCCACTCTGGTTCCTTTAACTCTACAACACGTCGTCGTGTGTAGTGGCTTTGGGGGCCAGTATAGAATACGAATGACGTCTGATAGATGCGTTCGACGGACTCCAAGATACAACTCGGTCTTCGTTTCGCATAATCTGCTATGTCGGGTGTAGGTCGAGTAAGGGGTACGCATTCCCCCCAAAAAGTGCTCAATTTCCAGTGTAGTAAAGCTCATATAGGAGATCTTGTTTAAGGTTACAGGATACATTCGCTGGGTGTGCGTTTTGAAAACCTTGTCGCGGCGCAAATATTCATCGCATCGCCATAACCAATACATCATTTCAAAGATAAAATGTGAAATTTATCTGCTGTTAAGCTTTTGTAGCAGTTTCATGAAAATAATTTACGGCGCACAGCAAAAACCGCGTTTTCGACCGCCCCTGATAAACGCTTTGATAGGCCGCGGCAGTTTACAGGCTTGGCAAATCTGACTGCGCAGTATCAATCAGCACATTGTTGTCTCTAAAAGTGTGTCGGCTTTTTCAATTGAAGGCTTTGTTTAGGAATGATCGAACGATCAAGTTGATCTTGTGTTTAATAGTTAACTGGGACCCTATCGTGATGAATAATTTTTGAAATACTTCGAAATTCACAAAAGCCCGGCACACTTTTGCTCCCCGCCATTTATCTATGTCATGGCAAAATTTCAAAGCATTCCGTTAAAAACCTGTTGGTCTATTAAAGCATTTATACACTAGATTTAGCGAAATCTTAGAGGCAAGTTTTGGGCTTCTAAAGTTGTGTAAACATAAGAGGGATTAGTGGCGAATCTGTCATCACACACTTCACCTCCAGCCAATCACGGCAGGCACCCCATGTGTGCCAGCAAGGACATTTTCGCGCGGAATAGATAATAAGGCTTCTTTCCGGTCTCTTGTATTGTCAAAGCGAACATTTTATTATCGTCTTGGAATTCGAAATCAAGCCGCGTCCAAAACCGAGTTCTAAAAAGTGCCCAAACTTTGAAAAGGGAAAAGCGAAACCAAAGAAAAACGCGCGCGCCGAGAAAAACGACAAAGACAAATCGCTTTGGCTTTCAGACGATTCTTTATCAAGTCCAAATATCTTTATTCTCGAACTTGATGCAATTGGTGGATCTTCTTTCCGCTGTTCTTTGTCTTCAGCATTCTCCTTGGATTTGGGTTGATCGAACCACGAGCCTTTGTCAGACAGAGCGAGTTGTTCTTTCATGTTCTCCTGAAAGCTTAAAGATTTGTCTTTTTTTTACTCCTTTTGCACGCTTTGAGACCCAAGGACTGCGGTTAAGCTTTTTTTGCTTCCCCATGATTGGGAATAGAGAATTTTCAGAAAAATCGCTTCTACACGACACTTCTACACTAAACCAGAGAACAGTCACCTACCTTAACAGTCACCTAAATATCCCGTATGTTACGCGAAAATGCTAATGATGTGCGCTGAACCGAGTAGATATCACAATAAGATTAAAGGATTATCTCGCCTGTATTGAAAGACATATTTCTCGGGCATTTCTAGTTTTCTATACATTTCTCACGCTGCTTTAAGATTTCAGGAACTTTTTTTCGAGAGAGTAAAGATCAGGCCTCGATGCTGAAGAACTGTGATTTTCGAAAATTTCGCAAATAAAAGGCCGTGAATGTATCTTGTAACCTTAAGAGAGGCAGTCTGTAAAGATCGAGGAAGGCCGGAAAAACAGATTTTCACATAACTTGTCAAGATAAAGCCCACCAATCGCTGATTATGCTGATATAAAAATTATGCCGTTGCGCTGAATATTTTACGAGAAATAACCCGAAGTTTGGAACAAGGTCGAACCACTGGTTTTAGCCCTTGGCGAGGCCGTTTCAGCGTGTTTATTTTAAGTTAAAATTCTAGGAAAATGCGAATCGTTACGCAAAATCTAACTTGATAAATGATTAAAGCAATCATTGCTGAACATTTTGATGGGTATTTTATTTCCTGAAGTTAATTATTAAATATTTTTGAAATTTTACAATATTTTCCATTTTCACGATGGATGTTTGAAGGGTCCAATTAAACGGGCTATATCTAACGAAGTCTCTGGCTTTTACCGAAAAATCACCTACAACTTGAAGGAGACATGCCTGGACTACCAAAATGTTAAATAAAATTCGTGGGCACTCTGAATACAGAGTCAGCGGGAAGCAGTTTGTTACCTCTAGTCGCAGGACGGAATTTCAGCGTGATCTAGACACGACGGACGAATCTTGAGTCGAAAACCTCCGAAATATGCATCAGTTCCCGCCGAGTGTACCTCCAAGGTAAATTCAGAAGCAAATGATCCATGCAGAGGTATTTTCCAGTATTTCAAGAGCTCCTTGTGCAGAATTATTATCCAAACAGCATCTTGACCTTTCATTCTTTGGTTTCCACGCACCGGTAAACAAGCCAAATCAAAATGAACATCACGCTCCCGAAAACACCTTCATTTTGCAACATCGTTCTTTAAATTCATCTTCCAGTGCTTAGTGAACAGTTTTGTTTAACATTTTGGTAGTCCAGGCATGTATCCTTCAGGTTGTAGGTGATTTTTCGGTAAAAGCCAGAGACTTCGTTAGATATAGCCCGTTTAATTGGACCCTTAAAACATCCATCGTGAAAATGGAAAATATTGTAAAATTTCAAAAATATTTAATAATTAACTTCAGGAAATAAAATACCAATCAAAATGGTCAGCAATGATTGTTTTTATCATTTCTCAAGTTAGATTTTACGTAACGATTCGCATTTTCCTAGAAATGTTACTTAAAATAAACACGCTGAAACGGCCTCGCCAAGGGCTAAAACCAGTGGTTCGACCTTGTTCCAAACTTCGGGTATTTTTCTCGTAAAATATTCAGCGCAAAGTCATAATTTATATATCAGCGTAATCAGCGATTGATGGGCTTTATCTTGACAAGTTATGTGAAAATCTGTTTTTCCGGCCTTCCTCGATCTTTACAGACTGCCTCTCTTAAGAGCTAATCATAATCTTTATTGACTCATAATGAAAGGTTAAAAAAAGTTACAATATTATTATGCAGTATCTATGGGTAGTGTATAAAGGAAATTTGAAAAGAAAAATGCGAGAGGGAAGTTAAATGAACCGGTTGGTTTTCTTGTTAACTTCCCGAAAAGTCAAAGTAGGAATTTATAAAAAAACAGGCAAGTCATAGAAATATCAAGAAAAAGATTAATTGGAAGAACTAACATAGAAATATTATTTATGAAAAGAGGAATAAATTATGATATTACAATATTTCTTGTTGTTGGAACAGACCTGATCCATGTCCTTGTTCTTGAGACTTTTGTGCAGTTTCTCAAAGAAGCTATGGGTGATAGCGAATGCATCCCTACAAGGCTTGGTAAACGCCATGTCTGTTCCTTGAGGGCTCCGCCGTCTTGTTCTTCTTGTCGCGTCCCTCTCGATATCTTTCATGGCTTCGGCAATCCCCTTTAGCACATCTAGGCCATCTTCTAATGATGTGGTTCTTATTTGGCGATCCCTACACTTGTCTTCATCCAAATCAAACAGCTCAATGAAGGGGCTCAGTTTGTGGCCGATATGCTTGTAGCCTCTAAGATTAGACACTTTTCTTATTGCCCTGTTGTTGACATCACAGATGAATGTGGTTGCGCGATACGCAGCTATGAAGGACGGTGTGTTAAAGCATGGAGTGAGGCCGTCTTCGAATCCAGAAGATTGCCCTAGCATGATTTCAACTCCGTTGTCATTAATGAAAGTGATTGAGTGATTTCTCGCATCCGAAAAGACCAGGCTTGAATTCGTCTTTGTAATCCCAAGAATCCCAAGAACGTTCCCCTCTTTGTCGCTCGATGCGCTGAACGCCATTTAACATCCCAACATAAATGCCTTCAGGAGCTTGATACAAACAAAGCGGTTGGCCACTACTGAAGTGAAAATATGGCTCGAACCGGGCTCTATAGCGTTTATGTTGCTGATCAAAGTTGAATTGAGAGAACTGGTAAACAGTCTTCTGGTCGTAGCAAAGGGCGTACAAAAAAGTGCTGTTTGTGGTTTGTTCGCCTTCAGCACCTGGTTCACTTGTGACTGATACAAATCGGCAAATGGCATGATCTGGTGTTGTCGTTGAAAGATGTACGTCATACCACTGTGCAAAATCAAGCGTACCGTGGCCCTGACACGCCCTGGATCGGACCCATATTCGCGGCAGATCATGGAATTTACAGGCGTGTCAGGGCCAATATTCTCCACATAGCCATGGCGTGTCACGATCCAGAAATTCCCGGTCTTCGGACTAGTGTCCGTATCACGGAATTTCCGGGTTCGTTACACCTCCTTGACACGCCGAATGTAAAGACCCGAAACTCCTTTTCTCGTCCGGGCACGCCGAAAATATGTGTAATGGAATCTTGTGCAAACTCCATTACTCGCCGTGTGAAAGGATATATTTCACTTGAAATTACACACGACACTGCCTGACACGCAAAGTACCACCCTGGTTTAATGGACACGAAACAGCCTGACACTCGAAGTATCACCAAGTTTCATGAACATGAAACTGTCTGACACGCAAAGTAACACCCTGGTTTAATGAACACGAAACAGCCTGACACTCGAAGTATCACCAGTTTCATGAACATGAAACTGTCTGACACACAAAGTACCACCCTCGTTTAATAAACACACGAAACTGCCTGACACGCAAAGTATCGCCAAGTTTTATGAACATGAAACTGTCTGACACGCAAAGTATACCAAGTATCATGAACATGAAACAGCACCACCCTCGTTTAATGAACACGATACTACCTGACGCGCAAATTATCGCCAAGCATCATGAAACATGAAACTTCCTGGCACGCAAAGTATCACCAAGTGTCACGAACATAAAAACTTGGCGATACTAAGTATCACGTCCCAATGCGCATGAACGTGGCTTATTACGCAATGTGGCAGTCTACCACCTCTGACCTGACTATTCTAGCTTCACTTGACTGTGAAGATGACTTCCGCTCAGGTTGTCGAAACGTCAGTCTACATCCACCCGGATGATCATATAACAAATATTGTTACTTCGACAAACATTTATACACCTCTTAGGGTTCAGACCATTCATAGTAATGCGAATGAAATTATCGGACAGCGCAGAGTATGATCAGGATCTATGTCATACAACTGTCTGAGATGAAAAGAACCACGCGAACATGGTCTTTAATCTATCTGACAATACAAACATATAGTATCGCATATATAATCTTAAGGTTTAATGCAATTTTATTTTCCATAAGACGATAAATATTGCTACAACACTTACAATGAAAGTGCAAACTGTCGGTCTAAATATCGCGGTGACTCATAATTAGGCCTTTGGAAGTGCGATTGCTTTAGGTATAGAGTACACCAGTTTGACGGCATTAATTATAGCATACTGCCTGACAATCCAAATAGAAAGCTGGACGTCTCCCGGCTCTTAAACGATAGAATACGACTGCTGATCTGTTGGTAGTCCATAGCAGTATTAGCCATATGTGACAAATCTTGCTCTTGATGAACTCTCCTGTACTGAAAGGTAATAACAGACAACATTATGCATGAGAAAATCAATTGTAAGTTTAGAATTTTGACGAGCTAGTGATTGGGTAAATTACATTAAAACCATCCATTGCATTTATAACCAGAAAGTAAAGTACATAGAGGATCTTGCCATATAACATGACTTACACAACAACACTAGAGTGTACCTGCACGACTGAGGCCAACAGCCGCGGGCTATGACGAGTTTGAAAAGCGCACGGTGTTTGAGATTTCATGGTGAAATAAATTGCTCTTGTTTAAAAAACAAATAGATCTACTTTTCAAACTCGGTTTTGGTAGAGTGCGCGCGACTCTTACCCTCTTTCTATGCAATAAATGGTGCGAATTTTGCTTGACAAACGAAAATACGCTTTTTAGTCTGGGAGCAGCTACCGGAAAAATCGCGTCGTAGCACCCAACGCGCCGACACAGGAAAATAACATAGAAAGATAGGTACATGCCTAAGGTTCAATTTGATCCCTATCGCACAGAATGGCACGTGGGACAAGACCCCGATATTGGGTATTTTGTTCCCTCTCTGCTCACGTGTCTTTTTGTGAAAAAAAAAAGCGAGCTTACGCCTGTGGTAAATCCCACATTCAGAGGTCATAAGTATCCAAAACTTTGCATCATTGTAAGAAATCACACACTTTAAATTCATTGTAAGAATGCAAACTTTAAATAGCCACTCTAACGCCAGAAACAGAAATTAGAAGTTGGCAGCCATATTAGTTCTTTGTTATTCAAATGAGTTGTGTCTTCTCTCCTGAAGACCTACAAGTACAGAGTGCCTAAATATGTGCGTTGGCAACAAAATATCCCCACAATGCAATGAACACTTGTGTGGACATTATACTGTCGTCGTTTATTTTCTGTGATCTCTGCTGACACAAAAAAATGATAGGTTTATTAGAAAACACCAAAAACATTTTTCAAACAAAGTCGGTTAAGAGATACCAGACATTAAAACTATTTATTATTTAGCTTGACAATTTCCTGTGATCTGATTGGCTGGCGCACGGGCTGTATTTGGCGCATTGCCCACGGGCTATATTTTAAGTATTTAGCCCCGTTTCCCGGATGTATACAAAATATAATTCAATTTTAAATGAGCCATATAATAAACGAATTATTAACTTCACTTGATCGGTCTGTACGGGAAACATCAGACCTCGGTCTTTTTGTACAGACCTCGCTATCACTCGGTCCGTACTGCAACACCTCGGTCTGATATTTCCCTTAAAGACCTCGCGCTTGGTTAATAATCTCTTAATATTTTAGGCCTGAAAAGCTTTACAGCCTATGTCACACTTTCACTTTAGAGACGTCAGGAACTCATGAATAACAACCTCCTGAATAACAACATGATTCAAAATGGCCGCCCTCACAGATATCTCTCATTAACCTTCATTTTTACAGTATGTACCTCGGAAATTACGGCACAAGTTTATATCTAACCATTTGCAACGCATTCATCTCTACAATTATGCAGAGTTAGATGCGTTTCTTGATAATATTTTAATTTTACGAGGCTTTAAATTAGTTTAAAACTTTAACAAAAACATGCGATTATCTTGTAACAAAAGTGTCGGATATCAGTATGTTGTCCCATCGGCTCATCTGTAACACCCGGTCTAAACTTGCCCATCTACATCTACCTTTAACCTATGTTAATTTCCCGGGTCTGCAGGAAGGGTGCCTAACGAAAACCACTTTCTAGGCCTCTTTGCAAGATCTGCTCCAAGACTATTTCGGGCAGCAAAAATAGCGTCGATGACTGTTATCCCCTTTTATCATCCCACTTGAGTTCGTCAGCCAATCAGGAACGAGATCTACTGTCCCTATATTCTACGGTATCGGGTCACTGACCCGATATGCGATTAAACATGAGGAACAGTTCATCTAAAACTCTTGTAGAAGACTTGAAAAATAGCTAAAACATCAATTTTCTTTAGTAAAATAATTAGAATAAATATAGTCTAGAATTCGCGACGGCAAAAACCACAAAATGGTTTTCTGTCGCGACGGAAAATGTTCGTCTATACAAAAACGCAATCGTTTTTAGCTGAGGAAACATATTTTTTTCTTTATTTGGATGTTTTAGGTGGATGATAAATAAATAATCGGGCAAATTTGGTTTGATTCTGCGAAATATCAGAGCTTGTTTGGTCTCGCCATGGGTATCGACCAAACTCGCCTGATATTTTGCCGAATCAAACCAAATTTGCCCGATTATATATAAAAGGTATTCTTGTTTTTAAATACTACCAAATGAAATAAATGTAGTGCAAGGAAATGATGGAACTAACATCACTAACTCCTGCACATTTTGCATCAGGCATAAACATTCATCAGGCATAGCTATAATAGATGATCTAAAAAGGCTAGTGAACTTTAAACGTTAAAGTCCCCTAACGTGCTAACTGGCCTCATCTTGTCAAGGCACTAAGTTGAAATGGGTCTCACTTTGGCTCTGAAAGTGCTGAAAAGCTAGAGTTAGTGCTTGAGTGACTGGAAGTGCAAGCCCTGAGATGACTGAGAAACAAAGTGCAAAAACTAAGAAGGGGATCTTGTGTAAAATGAGTGCATCTCGCATAGCCCACATGCAGCCCACTAGACCCAAGGGACTTAATACCACACAGTCTGGACTTTGAAGGGGTTTACCCCAGTGTAAGTACCTGTGTAATCTTTCACGAGTTGCGTTACAAAGCTTCTTTTGTTTGGTAGAACGAATTATGATGAAATATGAACTGAACACAAGGGGGTCCTCAGGGAATGGTTCTTACACTGGGGTAAACCCACCTTAAGGGGATGCCCTAATTCAGGACAAGGGCTACTGGTAAGCAGAGGCCTGTCAGAGAAGTGCAAACATGCCAGCTATCTGCCTCTGGCAGATAGAATAACAGCTCTCATAATAGCTACACAAATCATCAAAGCTGACAAAGAGCGTAGTGCATTAGTATTTTGTTTTGATGATTATCAGAAAACTATATGAGGTGCTTCTCTACAATGAATGCTAATTCCAACAATAATTGAAATATATTATTTTGCATTTTTAACAGGATGGCCTTTTCTCGTGTTTTCTCCTTGGCATTTTTATGATTACTTTGAAAAATAATGCTGACTATACAGGAATGCTCTGCCCGAAAGGGGTTATCTTTGTTCTGTACTCACATTCTGATTGGCTGACTTCTTAAAAAATGCCCCGGTTGACGAAGTCACATAGTAATTGACATTGACTCAGGAACATAATAAAATTTGTTAAAAGAGAAAAGTTGCTAATATTTCCTATCTGACAATTGCTACATCCAATTTAACTGCTATCTGTTAGGGAACATTTTTTGTTGGTCACAGCCAATTTTGTCTTTATCTTAGACTGAAATCCATTTTCTTGAAAACAGCCCTGTTTAGTTTTATGGGAAGTCTGCCCCAGGCCACCTAGCAATTTTGTTTTGTGTCAAGCGAACTTACCTGATTTGAATTGTTTACTTGGTAAACCTAGAGTCATTTCCAGAGACCACCCAAAGCCAAAGAAAGATGGGAATGCAGATGGAGCCACACCTTGCAAAAACTATCCATTGCCACACCTAGAAAGAGGCAGTTCAAGCTTAGTAAATTCCATAGTTAGCACAAAATACATGATTAAGAGCTTCCTTACACTACAGCTTGTTTGGGTTGGGGTTAAATTGCAAAATCCTTCCATGCAAGGGTATACAAGGTAGAATCCTATGATATCTCTTTTTTGTGTAAATTGAGGACGAGATATCATAGGATTCAAGTATATTCAAAGCGTTCAGTCGGTAGGTTCCGCCGAAATAGCGCTCAAAAAGACGATATCGCCCTCGTCGCTGCACGACTCGTGCGATATCGCTTTTTCGTGCTATTTTCTTAGCGGAATCTAGCCTCCTGAAGCTTTGAATAATCCTATAATATTTACTCATTCAAGATTTTTCAAAAATGCTGATATTACATCATGCAGCAACTATTGAGAAAACGTGCACAAAATAGACATGCTATCCTGGGGGGGGGGGGGGGGGGGTATAGGAAAATAGGGTTTATTTTCTGATGTCCTGACGAGGACCCCTATCATGACGAGAACCCCCGGGCATGCTATAGAACAAAGAAAAAACCAATGATGTTTTTGACACAGATCCAGTCAAAGAATCAGACAATTGGGGGTGAGGATTATTGTGGTCATTCAACAAATTGAATTTTGAAAATAATTTTTCACATACTCATTCTTGTGTTATTACCCCAGAGATCACATAATTGACACTGTTGTTTCAAAATAAGGGGTTTCTTTGGGAATTTGAGTTAATTTTAGAATGAGGCACATTTTGGTGGCATTATCATTTTTTTTTTTTTCAAGGAAGAAGCACAGCCAAGTGGTTTTATTCACTTTTGATCTGTTCTTCCGACTTATATACCACTGTGTCTTTCCCTACAGGTATCCCCCTAAAAATACCAGATCGCCAATAATTTTAACCCCTAAAAATATGACAGTCATACCTACCATCAGAATATAGGGAGTAACCCACCCAACCCACCCGGTGTGTATCCTGCAATTTGGACAGGGGGTGCTCTATTTTGTTAAGTTGTTCTTTGAAAACAGTGAATATAGCAGCTGATATTTCGAGATATTTTTTGTCTCGGGCTCAGATTTTAAACTGCGATTTTAAACTGCCAGTCTCGCTGTCTTGGATTTACCATTCACTACCCCTAATGATCTGAAAACCCTAAATTTCAGCAGCGAGCAATTCATCTCTGAGTTTTTTTCTTGTTTCTCTCTTTGTGTGCACTTGAATGGCTTCCCTAGGCACATCCGTGTGAAGAAACATGGAGTTTAATTAGCAAGATCACGTTTTTGCTAAAGAAGCCTAAGACAACAACATTTGCCTGGGTTTGAGCTACAAATTGTAAAAACAAGACTAATTCAACTTAAATGGACAGCTCCCGTTAAATGAAATGTTCTTTATTTTTTTTATTTCAAGCTTTCATTCACTGAAATTTTCTCTTTGTTTGTAAAGCAATGCCAAATGTGATGGCGGACAGCATCTCCCCGGTAAAGAAAATGCAGCTTCTCTCGCATAGATTTCGAAAAAAACTATAAACACCAGCTTGCAGCCCTGGGAGTGATATGCATCACATCAATTGTGCTGGTTAGCTCGACAGGCTTGAGATGTTATAATATAGATTAAACTATTATAATATAGATTAAGAATCTCCAATATATATTTTTCATCTAAAAATTGTTTTTGAAGTGTGTGTGTGTGTGTGGGGGGGGGGGGGGGGCAGGTCTCATTGAAAACAGAAAATTGATATTAATTGATGAAATCGATAAAATCGATAGCTTTGATCGAAAAATTGATAATCGATTACTCACAGCGATTTTCCTTATCCGCAATTTATATCAATTTCTGATATATAATTTGCTAATTTTATCAAGTGGTATCGATTATCGATTTTAACAATTGAACACGCCAGGTTTTATGCAATCTCAATAACTTCTGTCAAATGTTATGGAATTGGGAATTACCCCCTCCTGTCTAATTTTATGGAAGCCCCCCTCCCCCTACATTTGGCTGTTCCTCCGTATAGAACCTGGAACAGCTCATAAGCTGCTTCACAAAAGCTTCCTCTGTTTAGTAGAACGAATCATGATGAAAGGAGAGCTGAACACAAAGGTGTCCTCTGGGGATGGTTCTTACACGGTGGAATACCCCCAGGATTTGCATCTCCAAGCGGCCATGTAAGAATGTGAGGGTTGTCCAATACACTCAATCGGATTCCGACGGAGTCTGATGGTGTTCCATCGGATAGATGCAAATAGATAGGGAATGTGAACCACGTACTACGAAAGGATACCACATATCCCACCGTATACATGGCGATATGGGGAGCTAGTCAGATCGTCCGATGGACCATCAGACTCCGACGGAAAAAGTGAAATGTCCGACGGAAACGTGCATATCATTATGGGCACTTAGAAATATTTGTACCGTATACATGGTGATATGGGGGGCTAGTCCGATGGTCCGATGGAGTCCGATCGTCCGATCGACCATCAGACTCCGACGGAAAATGTGAAATGTCCGACGGAAACGCGCATATCATTATGGGCACTTAGAAATATTTGTACCGTATACATGGTGATATGGGTGGCTAGTCCGATGGTCCGATGGAGTCCGATCGTCCGATCGACCATCAGACTCCGACGGAAAAAGTGAAATGTCCGACGGAAACGTGCATATCATTATGGGCACTTAGAAATATTTGTACCGTATACATGGTGATATGGGGGGCTAGTCCGATGGTCCGATGGAGTCCGATCGTCCGATCGACCATCAGACTCCGACGGAAAATGTGAAATGTCCGACGGAAACGCGCATATCATTATGGGCACTTAGAAATATTTGTACCGTATACATGGTGATATGGGTGGCTAGTCCGATGGTCCGATGGAGTCCGATCGTCCGATCGACCATCAGACTCCGACGGAAAATGTGAAATGTCCGACGGAAACGCGCATATCATTATGGGCACTTAGAAATATTTGTACCGTATACATGGTGATATGGGGGGCTAGTCCGATGGTCCGATGGAGTCCGATCGTCCGATCGACCATCAGACTCCGACGGAAAATGTGAAATGTCCGACGGAAACCTGCATATCATTATGGGCACTTAGAAATATTTGTACCGTATACATGGTGATATGGGGGGCTATTCCGATGGTCCGATGGAGTCCGATCGTCCGATCGACCATCAGACTCCGACGGAAAAAGTGAAATGTCCGACGAAAACGTGCATATCATTATGGGCACTTAGAAATATTTGTACCGCATACATGGTGATATGGGGGGCTAGTCCGATGGAGTCCGATCGTCCGATCGACCATCAGACTCCGACGGAAAAAGTGAAATGTCCGACGGAAACCTGCATATCATTATGGGCACTTAGAAATATTTGTACCGTATACATGGTGATATGGGGGGCTATTCCGATGGTCCGATGGAGTCCGATCGTCCGATGAACCATCAGACTCCGATGGAAAAAGTGAAATGTCCGACGGAAACGTGCATATCATTATGGGCACTTAGAAATATTTGTACCGTATAATGGTGATATGGGGGGCTATTCCGATGGTCCGATGGAGTCCGATCGTCCGATCGACCATCAGACTCCGACGGAAAAAGTGAAATGTCCGACGGAAACGCGCATATCATTATGGGCACTTAGAAATATTTGTACCGTATACATGGTGATATGTGGGGCTAGTCCGATGGTCCGATGGAGTCCGATCGTCCGATCGACCATCAGACTCCGACGGAAAAAGTGAAATGTCCGACGGAAACGTGCATATCATTATGGGCACTTAGAAATATTTGTACCGCATACATGGTGATATGGGGGGCTATTCCGATGGTCCGATGGAGTCCGATCGTCCGATCGACCATCAGACTCCGACGGAAAAAGTGAAATGTCCGACGGAAACCTGCATATCATTATGGGCACTTAGAAATATTTGTACCGTATACATGGTCATACCGTATGGGGGGCTATTCCGATGGTCCGATGGAGTCCGATCGTCCGATCGACCATCAGACTCCGACGGAAAAAGTGAAATGTCCGACGGAAAGGCGCATATCATTATGGGCACTTAGAAATATTTGTACCGTATACATGGTGATATGGGGGGCTAGTCCGATGGTCCGATGGAGTCCGATCGTCCGATCGACCATCAGACTCCGACGGAAAAAGTGAAATGTCCGACGGAAACGTGCATATTATTATGGGCACTTCAATGCAACAACTGGTACCTTTCCGCAAAGTAAACCTATTCGAGGTTAATAATAGGTAAATGACGGTGTCTTGCTATGATGTGCCAGGAAATAGAGCCAAGAAGTCACTCTTTATGGAAGATTTTTTAGTAAGATCATGACTTGTCACGAGTTCGATTTGCGGGGGGAAAGGCAATGGCATAATAACAAGGTATGATCATTTAAGTCTTGAGCTTAGCTCAGAATGTAGGTCATACGCTGACCTCAGTGTAGTGTATTCTTTTTAGAGAAGTGCCTCGATAATTTAAGTTTTGCAGTGGGATTCCCTTTAAAGGTTACAATTGGAGCGAATATTTTGTTTATCTTCGCAAGCCGGCTGTACTCGCGTGCTCACTCGTCACACTGTATTATCGTTCCTTGTTTTGTTGGTTCCTGAAACGAAACTGCTGAAGCCTTTATTTAAAATACATCTACTTGTGTGCTCAATTTCACTAATTCTAGTAGTTGGGAATTGTGTTGTAGAGTAACTTCAAAGTGGTTTTATGTATTTTTGTGTAATATTTGTTTGAAATAGCAACCACGAATTCACTTATGCGCGTTTATAAATAATGTTGTTATTGTTTTGCACAGTTCGCCAAACGACGCCGTGTTCTGCCTTGTGAAATCCTCAGGGAAAACTGGAGAGAACTGCAGGGAAAAAACAGAACCAGTACTGCCGCTAGGCTTGAAGTACTCAACCGGCTTCCACTCCGTAAGTCTTCGCGCGCAGCAAATCCATGCAAATCGGAGAGCGGATTATTTGTTTTCCTTGGTGTGCCCAAAACAGGAAAACAAGCTACGTCACGTGTTCGTGACGCGACATATAATATGTAGTGATCTTTATACGTCAAGTGAGACTCAACGTTGAGAATCCTAGCCGAGAAAGAGAGACTTCGCCGTGTTAAACTGGCAAGAACGTTGAGAAACCTAGCGGAGAAAGAGATCAAGTGAGACTTCTTTGTTAAACTGGCAAGAACGTGCGGCACGATGGCAGGGGACTTTTGATTTTCTAGTGTTACATGCATTTAGATGGCGGATACTGCCAAGAAAACATTCATCAAGCGAGACTTCGATCTTACGCTGTTCAATTGCAATAAACGTGCAGCACGGTCATGGACTTGTGATTTTCATGTATTATTATGGCGGATAATGTATGCTATAAAGACTAAAGACGAAACAGGCCGAGAAAAGACTCATCAAGTGCGAATAAATATGTTATAAAGAGTTAAAGACTATAAACTGGAAACATGTTATAAAGACTTAATAAAGACTATAAAGCGGAAACTATAGGCCGAGAATAAGATTCTTCAAACTTGCAATAAACATGGAACACGGGCAGGGACTTTTGATTTTCGTGCGTTATGCCCGGTGCACACTAGCGACATATCCATCTCTATCTATTGCCATCCATCAGGACGAAATGTTGCAACGAAAAAAGCACGGGAAAATAATTGAAATAATATTTCCATGGATCATCATTAGATTACTTTACCAAAGCAATCTGATGTTATTTTTTGTGGACGTAAACGTTTTTAAACCATCCATTTTGTTCGCGTGATATTTTTCTTATGTCGTGATGTCGCTAGTGTGCACCAGGCATTATAGCGGATATATGTTGTTAAGACTATGGTTTCCCGAGAAAAAGATCAAATTTGTTGTTACACCGTGAGGGAGAATCTCAAGATTTTTCATGCAGTTTGCTTGACAGGTAATGGTTCTGACACGCTGGGTTTTTATCGTACTTTAATCGTAAATGTTAATTATATCCCAATTTTACAACATTGGCTAATAATTTTTTTTAATTAACGTAGCAGTAAAGCCCCAAAGTTCCTATATTTTCTCAAAAAACTCCTATAAAATGGTGTAAAGACTGCGATATGTACAAAGCCAACTTCAGGATATCCCGTAATAATATGTTGAAACATGAATTTTTATTTTCCTATCGAAAGCTAACCTTTTCATATGTCAGCCTATTTTTCCCTAACTTTTCAACTTTTATAATACAGATGTGATTTTATTTATGGCCTCGGTTCCTGATAACTATAACACATTATTAATCCATATTAGTGTGATAAGGGTCTATAGGGTGGATCCCTGTGCACTTTCTTAACAGTCTAGTGTGACTGTAACCTCAAAAAAATCACTGTTTGGAGTTTATGCTTGTATTGGCCGATTGCATTTTAGACTGGAACAGCGTGGTGCATGACCTTCCAAATAAAGAACCCCCTCCTTGTTTACCTTTCCCTTGAAATATTAAGAGTCAATACACCCACCTGGAAAATGTGGTGTAGGTCCTGACACCCCTCCCCATACCGTATGTTTTAAAAGAGGATTCAGCCATTTCCCTTTGGTAACCAATGGAATACTAAAATGCTAATGGAAGCAGGTCTTCATTTACTTGCACTAGGGGAATTCATTGACTTACATGGTTGCAGTGACTTCGGAAATATCAAAAGTGTTGAAATTGAAACTTTACATTAGAAACACTTGGTATTAAATAACCTGAAACAGCTATACCTGGAACCAATATTGTATGAATAGCTAATTACAAAGTAAACATTGTGTCCTCTTCATCATTTCTTTTTCTTTTTCCTGGTGTGGGCTGTTCTGTTGATTTTCTGGAATACTCTTCGAAGTGGCTGCAAAGGAATTGATGAAAAGGAAATGTTTTATTGTCTAGTAATGAGTTGCTAGCATTTTTTTACACTTAATGTTGTAGGATTGTCATGGAGACCTGAGAAACAGAATACTGAATACTACAATGTATAGTGATTCTATTTACAATCTGCTTATGCAATCTGGTTATTGTTAAACTTTGAATTCCATTGTCTCAGGTTCTCTTGAAAATTGTTTGGGCGGATGATCCCATGTCATACCTGCCAACCCTGAAAACATGGGTCACAAATACAACAACTTTATAAGAAAATGATAACAAATTCACATGCGAAATATTCAGGATATATATTTGAAGTTTCAATTTTTTTCCCAGGAGAGTGAGGGTAAAAACTGGGAAACTCCTAATTAAACTGGGAGAGTTGGTCAGGATATATATTTGAAGTTTCAATTTTTTTCCCAGGAGACTGAGGGTAAAAACTGGGAAACTCCTAATTAAACTGGGAGAGTTGGCAGGTATGCGTGTTATCCCTTGTATTCAAATATTTCAAAAAAATACAATAAAGCAAGGCAAAAGTTTTTAAATTGTTATTACCACTGTATACATTGCTACGCGACCTCAAAATTCGTTGTTTGCAATTGGCAATTTATGCTAGGAAACTGTAATGTAATCGATTTTGGAGTTGAAAGTGAAACAATTGAGGCAATGAAGACAATGTATTTGCTAGAAAATTTTTTATTGATTTGGCTCAGTTCTTACCATATCAACATTGAATTTAGAGGTTGCTGTTAATGATTCTGTGTACTAAGATATCTTGCCAATTTTGTAGTTGTTGTATGAGAACCTATGTGGATATAATTTGTGTAATGTAATTACCTTTGGTCCAGTGAATTGTATGCTTCATCATACTCTTCTAGGTTTACTCCAACTGTAGCAAGGGATCTTGCAAAAGTGTGTTGGTCTGTGGCCTCTTCGGGCAGTTGTTTCTTGACAAAATAGTACACCTAAAATAATAAAACATGGTTTATGTTAATGAGTTTATTATGTATGACTGGCAATGTTGTTTATAGTTCTCAATCAACATTTTGGAAGGGTAAACAAGGGGGATGGTTAATAATTGTTTGTGGGGGTTCTCATTTGGGTATGGAAGCAATGCTAAAAATTACAACCCAACCCCTGCTGAGGCTCCCATGTCATGAAGGACATACAAGTTTTTTTTCACCACCCCTGAAAATGCATTGTTTTGAGAAACCCCACCCTTACCGTAGGGATATCCATTTAAGGGGGAAGGGCCATCCTTGAAATGTAGTTTTTGTGTTTTGACACAATGAAACCAAGTTTGTTTCATTGCAGTGTGAAGACATGTAGGACAGCCCATAGAGTTGAAAATTCAATTCCCTATTCCATTGTTAATTTCATTATTCAATCCAATAATGTTGTTTTTTCAGGTCAACTTTCAAACTGTTATAGCCGTTGGTATTAGAAAGTTCCATAACAACAGATGTTGTCTTTCACACTTTGGTGCTGTGTGTGTAAATGGGGATAGTGCATTCTTATTGTATAGTGTTGTTCTAGTCTTCTATTGTAAAATAAGGGATGGGACATGTTGGTGGTTTTACCTTAGTGCTGTTTCGAGGTATTGGGTGGGTTTCTATGTCACCTACTCCAAGAAGTGGCATCAACTGAACAACCTTCTCAGCAAGCTTTTTTCCTGATAGATCATTTATCTTTGCCTTGAATTTTCCTCCAGCGAGGAGTCTGCTGAAACTAACAACTTTCGAAGGGGCGAGTAGCACTTTTTTTATGATCTTCTCATAACCGTGAATGCCTGGACTGACATCCTGATCCTTGGTACAGTTATCCAAATGGGTTTCATCATTGTTTGTGTCGATGGTTTGGTTTTTAAGGATGCCTAGGATTAAAGGACACAAGTTATTTCAGAGGAAGAAAAGCCAGTATATGCTATGTTGGTACATCTGCGTTTTATGCTTTTTTAATGAAGAAATTGTGGATTTCAAGGACTTTTCCAGGATCATTTCCACAATTTTCAGGACTTTTCTTATTACATCTGAAAAGCAAACATGTATGCAGATGGTCTGTCTTGGTAGTGGTTATTTTTTATATGAAAAAGAAAGATAATGTTCATTTTCAATAACATATCTGTGTGTATTTTAGGCCCTTTTCTCATTTAATTAATGGCAATTCTAAAATATATTTCTGAGCATTTAAGGTGGCTCCCGAGTATTTATTGCAGAAATAGACCTGAAGTTGTAGCGTATGTTTCATCATGAAAAATTATTCCGATGTCCACAATTGTTGGCACAGAACTTAAGCCACCTCTGTACTACCAAACGGTGTAATTCACTAGATATATTAGGCTCGTCTGTTTGGTATATTTTAAATTTAGCAAAAGAGGTGTTTTTAGATTAATTGAAATAACTTGAAAATTCGACCAGGAGTTCTTGTATTACTAGCTAAAAATGCATAATAAAAAATAGGGGTTTACTCATAGGAATACCCATGTCAGCTTTTCCCATGCGATTTAAGTTGTAAACGTTGTTATAATTTTACCTTTAAAATTGTCTTATGGTGTTTGTCTTTAGTGTGCCGAGCGCAGATATCAGAAAAATATCGGGAGCACTTCAGTATTATATCGGCTGATCTTTCATAAACAAATTAAGGCAATATGTTGTCCATAAATATGTGCTATTGTTGCTATTGACCTCGTGGAGTTTATATTGCAATTGACTGTGATTTAAACTAATTGTCATTTTAGAACAAATTGATTGTGCGTCCATGGGCAGAAAAATGTGCACCGTGCAAAATAGGGGAATAACCTTAACTGCTATCTTCTTATTGAAATACATACAGTGCTGTTTCATATGGAGTCACCAACAACAACCCCCTCTATGAACCCTGACTTGCTGCTTTAGAAGTAAACCAGTCTGTATTGACATGCAATAGAGCGGATTTCATGGACTGTCATGACTTGTTATGTAATTGTGATTGCTTTGCATTCTTATTGTCTACTTGTTTTTCTCAGCCAATCAAATTTTGTAGTAAATACAATTGTGTAATTGGTTAGTAATTGGTTGGGCTTGCAATTGGCTGAGAAAAAAGCCATTTAGGAGCAAGTCGTGAGTTCACTCGACTCTGATTGGCTAGTGATTGCTCAATTGCAATTGTTTTCACGACAGTCATGTGAAAACCGCTATGTACATATGGTATTCTGTAATTATACTTACATAAGTGTTTCAAGCAAGTTTGGACAATTGAGTGGGCAGCAGCAACTGCAGTACTTGTGATTGGAAGCTCAGCATAGGTTGTGCTTTCTTCATCTTCATCTATATCTGTATCATCATCATCATTATCATCTGTATCATCATCATTACTGTCAATATCATCCACGTCAGCATTTCTATCTTGGAGGTCATCACTGTCTGGGGTACCTTGCTCACTATTGGCAACATTTAGTTGATGTTCATTGTTGTTAAGGCCTGCAAAGAATTGGTGGTAATTGTTGTCATTTTCACTGGACTCTCCTAATTAGGAAAGATATGAAATGAACGTTTATAGTTGTATTGTGACTAATGTAAATTGTAGATTTGTGGTCCACATTTCGAAATATCACAGGCAGAGGACTGGATTCGAGCCACCACAGAAATAAGCATTCAAACATGGAAAAATTCTATGGAATCTATATAGGCTGTGATTGACATCACCATTTTAGGTGCGAAAAATATATGTCTATCTGTAAAAACGAAATTTATTTTCTCAGCTTCCTTGTGAAATTTTTTACCAGCGCGATAATACACGAACACTACCATGAAGACCTTTGAAATGAAACTAAATTCAAAGCAACAACTTGTTTTATTTGAGTAACAAGATTTTTTGCCCCTTTGTGGCAAAATTGCTCGAATTTCTAAAAAACTAGGCCAAAAAAATATGCCTTAATCATTCATGAAGTGTAAAACTGTTTACACTTTTGGATCATGATATTTTCTTTCTTTTAGTTCTCTAGAAAGTTATTCATTTCCATTGATTATCCATTTCCATTGATAACTAAAATTTGAAGCAAGTTTGGCACAGTTAGGGTCCAAGGTTTAGAAATAGATGAACATCTGGATTGGAACCAACACATTGCAGGGCCGTGGTTTGATCCGCTGGTGCGGAAACGCATAATTTGGCTTTCTCCGCATAATGCACATAATCCGTCAAATCCCGCATAATCGCGCATAATTTCCCAAAATTTTGTTGAAAACATCAAAAAGGCATCATTCCTTGGTGAATTTCAAACTTTCTTTCCTATTTTTTCTTTATTTACAAGAGTGATACATTTCTTCTGAAATAGTCTGTCCAACGTCAAACCAACTTGATAGAAATGAGAATAACAAGGCGTTCTATGCTAATAGCGACGCGCTGGCAACTGATATCGAAAAGCAATAAAACGTGCCTAATTCGCCAACCAACTAATATTTCCAGCTGAGCAAGATAGATTCAAACATCTTTGCGCTTTGGATATCTAAGTAAAATCAAGCCGGAACAGAATGCTAACTGTGATAAACACGGTCGACTTTATGCAGTTCACATTGATCACTGACATTACGCTTTTTCATGGATCTTTGTTATTGTTACAGTAGCAATTTCATTTCACCAAGAAGAACGCGAAAAATACCAGGCACATGAAATATTTTTCAAGTAAAAATTCAAAAGTCCCTCACACGGTTTTTTAGTTGTGATCATTTTCTAACGACACAGAGAATTTGAGGCCGATATGTTAAATCGTGCGGGGTCAGGAGCTTCACGAAGGTGAAAATTTGAAGTGCTAGAAAAAGTGTGTAAAGTTAATTAAATTACAGAGAATGAGTGGTGAGCAATAGAATAGAATGGGCAATGGAAGCCTAAGAAAACAGTTGACGCGTCATTTGAGGTTTTAGAAATATACTTTTGGACTGTATGAAATGAATTTTTGATAAAAATTCATTTTAGGAACTTTTACATTTTTACCTATCATGAGACCTTAAGGAAGGGACGAGGACGTGATACCTCCATCACCACATTGAAATGTCACAAAATTGACATCATGCTGTCTTTAAATTATAAATTTTACTGCAGTATCCACAGGCATTTTATGTGCAGAAATCCTGAACCTCACCATTTGATGAACAAAAACTTAATTATCCTCATTAACAAATCCTCAAGCCGAAATATCATTTCACTCTGCAGTAGATAATTAGGATGTTGAAAAGTGACTCTTAACCCTTCAAAATCAAAATGTTAGAAGAATACATTATAACCTGAAGTTGTCATGGAATTATTAAGACTTGATATAAATTTAAAAGAACACATCAATGCTAATATAGTTGAACACATTGCTAATATAGTTGAAGAGTGTTGCAACAAAAGGAAACTCTGTAAATATTTGTGTGTCTTAGGATTAAAGGGCCAGCACATCCATTGCATACTGTGGTACCTTTGACAAAAACAGAGTATGTCCATTCAGAGACACTTTAATGAAAGAGCTTTAAAATATTTCAATTTTAAACACTTTTTAGCAGATATTTTTTTTTGTTAGAAAATCTTACTTTTCCCATACAAGTTATTCTATTTCTCAACTAAGATTGAACATGTAGCAATTGAAAATAAAATCACAAGGTTGCAATAGAAGTTGATCACAGTTGGCCTTGAGATAAAATGAAAGAATTACAGTTTTTCCTTATTATTATAACATTTGGTATCACTCGTCAAGGAACAACCAACTTTGAGGTTATGGTAATGCTCATACTTTAATAAAAAATTATTGTATCCTCAATAACTTACCGGAAGGACCTGCAGCAGCTGCATCTGGTGGTACTTGTATATTATTATGCTCTGGTTGTGGTGGATTTCGCTTCTCAAATGTCTCCATCATGGATAGTAGCAGTTGGATTGGGGCTGCCAAGCGGAGAACTTGGGCCTTAGCTCTTGAGAAAATACCTGTAAATAATATAGACATTAACCATGAATGCCTTTAGCTAATTATAAACAATAGTTATTTACCAGATGAATGATCCTTTTGTGGTTTCTAAGTATTATAATGGGAAGATGTAAATGGGAAAAATGGGAAGTGTGAGTGTAGCATTGAAAATAGCAATTACAAGCAATAAAGTTGATGTAACTGCAGACAAAGAGGTTGATTTTCATTATAGAGTAGAAGTATTGTAGGTGTAACAATTAGTTGTCAATGCATGAAATTGCTATGTAATAGTATTTATTGAGTCAGTGAGTGCATGATTTGAAATATGAAACTATTGAGCAGAAAATTCATAATAAATTAAAAATCATGACACTGTAATCATGCCAATTTTAAAAAATGTTTGTAGAAAAGGTGTGTAAATTGAAAGGAGTTTACGGCATGCAGGGTTTTTTTCTGTCATTGCAAGGTGGCTTAACAATGTGCATTGGAATTTACCTGATATGAATGCATTGTACTGGTTTTTCTCGCAAACATTGATTTCCCATACATCATGAATGTTTCGGAAATACTGTTTGGCATCATCATCTAGCAGGTATGCCAGGCGGTTGACTTTTACTGAGGTGACTCTGTCTGAAGTATCATCTTTGCGGTATGTTGTTTCTCCCTCAAGGAAAAGGTCTGTTAAGTATTTCTCTGTAAAAGATATTCAGGAAATATGCACGTTGTGTTGAGTAGGTGGTCAAGGAATAACTAAAATTGTTTCCATAGAACATTATGTTGTAATTTCCATCAATCCATAAAGGATATTTGTTATCAATTTGTTATACCATGGATTTGAAGTTGTTTGCTCTAGAAGGTAGTTTATACACTTGAAAAATGGAGTACAATGTTCTATTGAGGAAAGTTGTGGATTATACAAGTTATTTTAAATTGAAAACCAATATATACTGTGC
This sequence comes from Scolanthus callimorphus, assembly GCA_033964015.1. Lineage (NCBI taxonomy): Eukaryota > Metazoa > Cnidaria > Anthozoa > Actiniaria > Edwardsiidae > Scolanthus > Scolanthus callimorphus. The sequence continues at coordinate 31,710 of JAWWUD010000261.1, forward strand.
AAGGGTGTTAGTTATTTGATTTTGAATTATTTTAATTTGTCTTTGAAGACGTTTTATAAAAATGAAAAAGTTCTTTACATTAGGAATGGAGGGTGTAAGGGAACAGGACCAAAAGTCCAAAACTTGTATAAACAGTATCCAAATTTCACTAAGCACTCGGTGCCTTTGATTATACATCTTTGTAGGTGGTATCTTACCTAGTTTACGGCAGAACTTCTTTACCATCTTTAACTCTTTCTTGGTAAGTTCGTTGTCTTCTAATTTACAGTAAATTGGTTTTGGGAAAAACCAAAGTAATCTTGAAATGAAACCTTTTGCGTTATTTTGTAAATTACTGATAATGGGGAATGCTGCCTCTGGCTGTGTAAATCCAGTCATTGTGAAGGTTGTCTTATCCATGTTGAAATTGGCATTACCAGTAACTGAAAGAAAACCATAATTAGTTTTACACTTAGCTAGCCTTTCTCTGAAATAGTTTCGAGATGACGGTTAATAGAATTTGTAAGAAAATAATGGTAATCCTGGCAAATTTGCCACTACAACAGCGTGCCGAAAATTTAATGTGTCACTCTAGAACAGGGCCAGGTTCTCAGAGTGATAGTGGCACATTTTATTACTTGGGTATCAAAACATGAATATTGGAAATTTAGTGCCATCTCTAGTAGGGTCATGTAGGCGTTGCGTTGAAATCTTTGACTTTGTTTTTGACCTTGTACTTGTGATTTCATTGTCAAACTTACCCGTTTCTCGACTTCTTGACTTTCCAGTATACATTACTAGGAAATCCTGAAACTCACGGGTATCAGACAGTTGGAGCTTGGCACTGGAATACATGTTCATGGTGCTGAAAAAGGCTGTCAGTTCATCATACAATCCGAATGCCCGCGCACCTGCGGAGCAAAGTATGTCGCCAAATTTGTCCCAGGTGCAACTTGGCATCAAGATTGTTGGGGATAGGTCGTGATGCTTCTGAAGACGAGACCGCACTTTATCCATGGTGTCCTCCATGAAGGAGTGCAGCCTGCTCTTGTAGCGTCCTGTAACGAAATAGAAAATGAAAGATGTTTTGTATTAGATGTTATGTAGTGATTAATTTTCACCAAAAATGCGCGATATCGTAGCTTATGAAATGTTTCATGAGAAAGAAATCACGCCGAAGGACGCCATCTTGTACGTTCCAAGATTATAGCATACTCCGCTGTTGTGCATGACCGAGAGGCTCTGGTAAGGAGAATGTAGTCACAACAGGGCTCCCGAGCTGCATTTTAAGAAATGGTGAGGTGGTGGGGGAGCGGAGGGGAGCCTATGAAAATAAGGGGTAGATTTTATCTGAGACTGTGCCGGAGAGAAAATTGTCACACATTGCCATTGTGGTTGTAAGGAGAAATTGTAAATGTCCCGTTTTTAGGGTGAATATTATAGATAGTTTCTGTTATTAAACCTCTATTCGTAAAATGAGCATATCTGAAGTAAGTTGAACGTCTTTTTACTTTGAATAATATCTTTGACCTACTTCTTTTGCTGCTGTTGATTTGGCTTCTCGGCAGTGACAGTATGAAACATCATTTTCCGCGCTATATGCTGTTGTCTTTTTTTACGCAAAATTCCGAGGGCATTAGAATTTAGGCGGGAAAAATTCGCCTGCCAGAAGGTTAGTTGGCGCAGTCCATTTTAAATGTGAATTAGTTGTGGCTAAGGGAATTGGTATTATCAGTCAATAAATTAGATGTAGATGTAGAAGGCATATTCTCCGTGAAAAAGATAAGCGTGCTACTGTAAGTTTTCCATACCTGTAGGCAGTACTATTGCCAGCCAAAGTATGTTAGGCTCGTCCCACTTATATCTAACTTCCGTTATGCAGTGGCCCATGGAATAAGATGTCATCGAGAGAAGTGACAAAAGTATTGTAGTGGGCTGATGTTTCAAGGCTTTCCCCAGGATACGGCATATCTGGAATTGAAGAAAGGTATTGATAAATTTGGCATAAGAGTATGACTTAGTTGTAATGACCATTATTGCAGGTATACTTACATCATGAATCTCTTTTGGAAGCAAATTCCAATCCATGTCTTCTTCGTGACACTTTTTTAAAGAGCTCGATAGATCTGTTGGTGTTGACGCCATGATGTAAAAGTGTGACTGATTTTGGTGCATTGAAAGCGTCTATGATATCCTTTGTGAATGGACGCTGCTTGAAGCCATAGTAACAGCCAATAAGAAAGGAACTTGGAATTACCTCCATTGTGCTTAATAGGTCTTTTGTCATGCGGAATTTCTTACACTGTATTATGAATTAATCAATTATGCAGCATTTGCGCTGGAATTAAGTGGTATTGTGTAAAGCGGGTATTTGTCGCAAGCGAAAATATGGAAGACATAGCCGCATATACAAAGCGAATATCGAAAAGTTCGGTGCAAGAAATTTCGCGCGAACGACAAGAACTATTTCATCTTATTAATGGCGAAATTTTTTACAATCTGAAAGAGTGGCCCACTCGCGAAAAGAGAGCGTTTTGGAGAAAGCCTTTGGGAGATCGTGATACTTTCATTGTGACTCTGTTTCTTCTTGGAAACGGTTGCCCGCCAACAGTTGTGCAGAAGTGGATTATTTCTTCATCTTATTGGGGAGGCCCGGGGTGTTAAAGAAAAGGGCTCAACAAGTGATGTGGATTGTTAGAAACTGGTGCGGCAAAAGTACATGGTTTTACTACGATATGGAAAACAAAGGAATGTATTACATGAGTGGACTTAGGAAGCAAGCAATTCTGGAATAACTATAATTTTTTGAAAGTAGGCCAAGTAGGAAGAACAAGTGTTGGAACAGATGTTTTGAATCTTCATGTGTAAAAGAAAGACGAAACCCGTGCCCGTTCTGTATCACTGAGTAGAAATGAAGACTTCGTTGGAATAACTCTATGATGACAGTGCAATTTGCGTATTCTATTATAGTGACATTTTGATAACTAGGTTTTTTTTCAATAAAAAGTTTTGTTACAGCCATTCTCAGTTACACGCGTTCGCCGGGTAAAAAGCTTGCAAGCGAAAACTCGTTTTTTTTGCCAAAGTTTCCATGGCAACGCACGTGCTTACGCCGCTCAGACAAGACAGGAGTTTTCGCTTGCAAGCTTTTTTCCCGGCGACCACGTGTAACTGAGGAATGGCTGTAAGAAAAAACAAAGGAAATGTTGTTTGTGTATCAGAAATATATTTATTAATGAAACTGACCCGGCACAGTATTATTCCATTATGTTGCCCAAAACCTAGATTTGTATTGGGGTGGCTGTGGTTTATACGCGTGTTATGAATTTTGTCATGGTAACCATTGTTTACACTGTCTACCCACAATTCCGTTAGACATGCGAAAGTCACACCAACTGTTCATGCTTCGAGATCCGCGTTCATCATGTTGACAGATATAGAGGTTCTTTCTAAAATACGAATTGTTTTATCTTTTCTCGCTACCAAATTTCTGATTATTCCAAGTTTCGCCGAGGTTGTACTCGGTTATGTACGAAAACGAGATGGTGGAGCTGGCGCAAAGGACACACATGAAGTCCTTGACACAAGCGCGTTTATAGCTCAAACCAGAAGTGCGATTTATCTGCACAGAAGCCTTCTGAACGACTACAAACAGACATTCAGAGAATTTCATGAATTCAGCATAGACCATGGTGGACCACCAATGGGTACGATATTGGTCACAGACAGAAGTACGTGCAGAAAATGCTGCTGTAATTTAAGCGTACTTGATCATCACCCTGTTGTTGTTTACAGTTTAGAATTGGGAACGTACCTTGGAACACGCGTGACGAAAGTGTGTAGGAAATGCAAAATATACGAACACTATGGCTTTTGGACAAAGGACAATATCCGCCAAATGGATGAAAACGCCATGTTCCTGCCATTTTTGCTATCAAGCGAGGAAACAGCTTTCGACATGTCATTACTATCAGAATATGGCAACCTCTTGATTGTCGGTGCTGTACCATTTTCAACGTATGCGACGTCTTACAACCGGAGGTTTAAATATTTGAAAACGAAGGACATTAACTCACCAACTAAACCACCAAAAAGAAAGAAAAGGTATGCATAATTATGTATGGTAGGATGTAGTAGTAAGACAGTGGGAACCAGAAATTTTTGAAAGGAGAGTGGTATTGCCAAAAGTACATGAGTATTAGTCATTTATGAATGTAAATAAATTAAAAGTATTACCGGTAATGTTCAAAGAAGGAGGGGATCTCACTCCCTCTGTAGGGATCATGCAATATTTATACAGGGGGTAGGGTGTCAAGAATGAAGGGGGGCCATTGAAAGCATAGGGTCATGTCCCATTTGCATTGTGTTGCAAGAAAAATTGCTAAAAACTGCAGAATGAAGTGAGTTTAGAAGAATTGAACTACAGTAGTTATACCGTTTATGTTTGGGATACAAGAATTGTATTAGATCATGAAATCCATAATTTTATAAAGGGGGGTGCATTTTCCGTTTCTCCCTTTTGAAGACTGATACATGCCCGGCGTAATCAATCAAACAAATTCAAACAAAAAATCAATCAAACTCAATCGAACACCAATCGTTCGATTTGTTCGCCAATCAAATACTATCGAAGTCAAGCTTTGCTGTGAGTTCGATTTTCGAACAAAATTGAACACAACCAATCGAACATGAATATTATGCGTGACAGAGAAAATAAGTCAATTAACAGCGGAAAGGGAGGGACTCCTACCAAACCTTAGGGGTGGGGATACTACTGATTCTTGTCGTCCATGTAATTGTTAGGGGTTAAAATCAACCTTCTGTACATTTTTCTCCATTTTTGGGGTAAAAAAGGAAACATTTGTTTTACAATTGTTCTGTTCTAGCAAATCAGGCAGCATATTATCAGGCATGAAACATTTGATTTGTCGATTAAAAAATCTAGCTATTATTCAGACTTTTTGGTACATCTTAGGAGTGAAAACCAGCTAAAACCACTCCCAATTTGGTACCTTTGAGAAGAAAAATCTCAAAGTATGTTTTAAAGTTTGATTTCCAAATGTTCAATTTTGTTTGATTGTGAACATTTTGCTGTGAGTTCGATTGTGTTCGATTGCCGAACAAGTTGAAAATGAATCAAACGATTCGAATTCGATTGAGTTTGATTACGTTCGATTGATTACGCCGGGTACATGCAATATGACCAGAGCTTGTCCAACAGTGTCACAATAATTCATTATTGTTTCAATGATGTCAATGCTACTGTTCAACCCTTGGAATCCCCTCTGGATCTGCCACTGTATTATAAAAATGTGTGGTTCCAGACATTATCCATACCCCATTCTGCCTTGTGGTATGGAAGGGAATGAAAATTTTGTTGGTTTTAGGAGGTCAATGTACCAGACCTTTTCCATACAAACACCAGAATTTAAAAAGGGGTTAGGGATTCAAATTTATCATTGACTATAATAAACACACTGTCTCTTTCTTATCTATTACATTTGCAGAAAAACAAGTGAGGACCTGAGAGCCCTTCTTTCAGAAAGACAATCTCTAGATAGACGAAGACTTGAGGAGGGTTATTTATTGCTTATTTCTATTGAAGCAGTTAATAAGTATGGCTTACCTGTACAGTCAATTCCCTATGACAGAAACAGTTTGTGTGAAGATATCAGCAAAATGTACTACCCTGCATTTGTTGAGAAGTGCCCGGGGGTAAGTGTTTATGAGGCTTGTTATAAAGCTATAGAAATAAATGTTGTGTGAAGTCCTGGAGTGGTGTTTTGTCTTGTCTAAATTGAAGAGATGTTTATCAAATTTTCACCTTTGTATTTGAAGGGCATCAGTGTGCAACACCAGGCTGTGGGACAGTTATTGTCTTGGATGGTAATATGAAGAATGCCAGACAAGTATGTGCTTGCAAGAATGTTGGGGAACTCTGGTTTCCAGGACTACGGGGCAAAATAGCAGTTGGTAAGATTGAATGGGAAGAAATGTTTATATGAAAGTATAAATAACAACATTGATGACAGACTGTTCTGTGTATAAAAAGTAATCCATCATTTTGGAAATGCCAAGGGGACTGGGAAAAATGCTTTGGTTCCTTGTGTATGTTAAAAATTTATATGGCTTGTTTAGTAACGGTAGATTCACATGGAGGATACATTAATTTAAAATTTGATAGCTAGGTAGTTGTCATTGAAACATCAGTGGTTTATTGGCAATGTTGCCAAAATTATTATTAGATGGGAATCTACCCACACCTCCAAAATGTTGTATTTACTTCCAATTTAGGTTTTGCAGCATGGATTTCAAAAATGACTGTCATGCGCATTAGGTGTTTCATTTGTTGTTAAATTTTACCTGTGTGAAATTTTGTCTATTTTTAAAAGAGGTTTCATTATCATTTTTCGTTTTTGATGAGAATTGTGTACATACTGGTAATTCCAGAAATTACATACTTAAAGGGGCTATGTCACGATTTTGTGGTAAATTTTTGCTCCTAAAATACAGTGAAATTGAAAAGACATTAGCAAAATTATTGACCAGGTTTGTTAAATAACCTTTTCAACTGCTAGATAAGTAGAAATGTGGAGAAGTTTTGTGTGTTATTGAGCGAATGGAAGGGGATTGAAAATGGTATTTTTGTTCCAAAGTTTTTTTGTTTCAAAGTTGGAAATCTCATAGCGATCGGCATAAAATATTCAAAGAACGATGTATAATTAATTTTTGCTTCCTTTTCATTACATGGCAAAGTTGACTCATAATATATGATTGTATGTTGTTTGTGCAGGCCACAGCTAGTTGTATAGAATATTAGTTAAAGGAACCATGACATTAGCCCCTTTAACTTATGTTATTTAGAATGAAAGATACATGTGACTGTGTTTGCCAGATATGATGATTTTTTTTGTATGTAAGGTTGTCAGAACACACCGGCCAACAGTTCACAATACTGTAGTGTCCACTCTGGATTTGCAATGCCATACAGAAATGATCTGGAAGAGAAAGCTATGTCAACACAACAAGAATCAGAGGGAAACTCAAATGTAATCATAAAAGTCAGCAATGAAAAGAAGACTAGGAATGACCATTTCTATGAGGTAAAGTGAAATGTATAAAAGGTCCAGCTTGAGTGTTTTGATGGATGGTGGGTAAAAGTTAACTCAGTTAATTACTACAGCCGATTGCATTTAAGCGTTTTACCCTAAGCAGTTCGCACGTTACGTTTGAATGTTTGAAAGTTGCGTTGTGAGACAAAAAGTGGGACGTTTCCAAGGGCAACGGCCATGTGTATTTTTCACTGACCAATCAGAGAGGACAGAACTCTTTCGTTTGCATAGAATCGTTTTGTTTCATCCTAGAAACGTAACTTAACGTTCAAACATAACATGCCAACTGTTAGGGTAAAACGCTCAAACGCAATCGGCTGTAAGTTAATTTATATTACAAGGGCATTATGTTGGATTAAGATTATGATTAACATTATGGTCAAAATATTCTTATAATAGATACATGTTTATACCCTCAATGTTGTGTTCAATATTTTGATCTATCAATGGAGGCTATAGGTTATTATTGGGTCATGAATTTTATGAGTGTTAACTAAACATTGGGAGGTGAACATTGCCTTTTGCAGATTGTCATTAAGGAAGCAATAAAAGTCTTTCTTTTAATGCTGGTTAGGCTGAGTTAGTGCAATTTATTGATTTGTTAATTCATTGGTTTTTATGGTTGTGTATGCAATGTTATGCTGTGTGGGAGTGTTGACAAAAATTCCCTGTTCAAAGATTGTGTCGATCTTTACTTCAGTTAGCACAAAAATGTATTGCAGGTTCAATGGTCAGATGGTCAAAGCAGTTGGGTGAAAGAGCAAAATCTTCCAAGCAGTATAAAGAGGACTGTAATGGAAAAGAAGGCTTTCCAATTGAGCTGCAACAAGAAATACGAATTTGGACAAGAAAGGGTTGAAGTGAATTGTAAAGAACTAGAAGAGACTCCTACAGTTGGATTCACTGGAGCAAGGTATTGCTCAGAACATATACTTCTGATGTTATATAATTGGCATATTTTGAATGTGTTGTTAAAGACTCCACAGAAAGCCAACCACATTTTCTGGACTAGTGGAATAAAAAAAGATGGAGACATATTCACTCAAAATGAAAAAAATTGTGTGGCACATCTGTGGTACATATAAATGCCAAATGTCACATTCTGTGTTGTACATTGCTTTAGTTTTGTCACCAAATTGTGAAAGTGATTTTCAATAATTGGTGAAATTGCCTAGCCATTTAAAACTTGTAGCTCATTGATAGTAGAATCAAAAGTTTGTTTTATTGACAACAAATTTCCTGTTATGAGTATATTTTAAATAATAATGCATAGAAGATGGAAACAAAAGTCCATTGTTGCTTGCATTAAGGGTTCCCCATAGCTAGATATAACATTTTTAACACAAAAAGTATGACATGACCACATGACTAATAATACCTTAGAAGGTGAAGTACATGTTTGGGAAATATATGGTGATAAAGTGTCCTGATCAATGTCATTAAGAAAAAAAAGGAGAATCGATCACCACTTAATGATTCCCCATTGAAAATGTTGTAAGGAAGCACATGTCAAGTTTGTAGATGACTGCTTTATATTATTTTCAATGTATAATTTGCTTACTTTATTTTTTTTTGAAGTACTGGAAATTGCAGTTGAAAAAGCAGATGACAATGTTGTAGGAGAAAGTAAGAATAAAAGAGTCCTCAGCTGTGGAACAGAAAAGAATAAACAGAAATGCAAAAGACACCGAACTGCAGGTAAAATTAAAAGGCATATATATTAAACAAAATAGAAGGTTTGATTTGCAATGGCTATAACATTTTTTATATTGTATTTTAAAATTCATTACTAATTGAGAACCTCAGGATATGGGTTACAAAGATGCACCCTAATATAACTGAAATAGTGTTATGAATTCTCAACAATTAGTTTTCTTATCTATCACTTGAAAAAGTGATTTTTGTCACTTGAAATATTGCTTTTGCATTGAGTAATCAAATGGGTATTGGAATAATTAATTGAATATTGAACTGAATGGGGCACAGTTCTTGTCCATTGACTGTACATGTTTAAAACACCAGTTCTTAACACATGCATTATCTTACACCATCAAATTAAGAATAAATGACTAAGACAGTGCATGCTCTGACAATAAGTTTAGGATTTCTCTGTGTACCATTGAAAATGTTGATTGTTATGTTGATTGCAGGTATACTAGTCATAGAGAAACCATGCTCCATTGTTGTGGATGTTAAGGAGCTGTTTGGTTCAGAAAGCAAGTCCCAAGTGTATGCCCATGTGCATACCTTGCTACAGGGACCTACCATGAAAAAAAACAGGTAATAAGATTAAAAAGAGGATTGTGAAGATGATCTGTTGTGTTATCAGGTTGTATGAATTGGACGTAAAATTCATGCTATTATTGGAGGTCATTTTGAAAGTTTAAATCAAGCAAGGGGCATCAAAGTGGAATTATAGGTAAGGCCCTCCAGAGACTATGCATTTAGTTTTAGTCTGTAGGCTAGTTATCGACAAGTAAACCCTAATTGTCGACAACTAAGTAGTTTCCTTTACTTGTTGACAACTAAGATTTTTTCTAGTAAGTGAGGGCGTCGATTGAGTTGCCGACAACTATTCCATTGTGAGCTTGCGTAATGAGCATTAAGTTACCAAGCTCTGAGCGATGTGGCTATCAATTGGCAACTAAAACCCTTGTATAGTGTGTGGAATTCTCTTACAAACACATTTAGTTGGTGATAATTTTTAGTTGTTCATAAGGTTCATCAACTAAAGCGTAGTCTGTGGAGGGCCTAAGTCACTCTGTAGGTGTAGCATTTGACAAATGAGAAACTGACCTATTAATAAAGTTTTATAGAAAAAAAGGAAGATAACGCAAGAAAAGAAAACGAATAGCGCATTCATTTTTTTAAAAAGACACAATATTGGGCATGTTTGGACTGTTCAATTGTGATTTAAACAGAAAAGTTATGTTTGATTGAACAATAATGTATAATCAGATACAATTGCCTTGTAAATGTTTACCTCATTTTCTACTTTTTCACAGAGGTGCTGTGCTATGACGATGCTTGCCACTTAAAAAAGTACGCCCAAAACCCTGAACGTGCATCACAAAGTCCAACTGCTGAAGAAATGTCGTCAATGGACATGGCTGTTGACAGATTCCACTTCCCTAACCACGTGGATGCGTGGTGTAAACGCAATTGTAACCCCAATACAACACCCAAGTTACAGGTATTACACATTTATTTGTGGAAAAAAAAAGTTTATGGGAAACGTGACATCATTTTATAACGTATGCTCCGGACAAAGAAATCACAAATCACTTTTAAAGGAGGATATGGATATGGGCGTTAAAGGCTAGTAAGGGTCCGACCATGTGAGTTTTGATGGGGGAGGGAGTATTTTTTTGCATGAATTTTTTTAGCCCAAGGGGTAGGCAGGATAATTTTTTTCCTGTCGTGATGACAGGGAAAAAATCTTCCCCTGTGCATATCTTTATGAGACATTTTTCTGGTTTTCCTGTTTTATGCTTCTTTTTCCCTTCCAATGCAAATGAGAGTATAATTTTAAAAGTCACCCCATCCCTTGGCTCAAAAGTGAAAAAGTGTTTTAAGAACGGGAAAAATTGTGTAACAAATTTCACTAAAAAAACCGTTAATGGCCTTTATTCTGTACTGTCTTTTGCAGGGAGTGAATACGGAAGTCTGTGAACAGTTGTTTTCGTGGCTTTCGAAGTTCCGGTTCATTACCAAGCATATGAGCCGATACAGATTCTTCATGCTGATGCTACATCTCCTTGACAGCCATAATGAAGACATCGAGCAGAACTTGGAATATTAGACAGGCGGCGTAAGGAATGTAGCGTTAATCGACATAGCAAAACGAACATTTGATTTTATGGTTGTGCTTTGATCATTGTGCTAGACTGTTTGTAGCCCCTCTAATATTCCAAGTTCTTCAGCGAACGTCCGTAAATCGAGAGAATGTTTTTCTACCCGCATCACGCTTCGGTTTGTTTACGGTGTCGAGTTGCCCTACACTGTAAACAAATCGAAGCGCGCCGCAACCGCAAGAAAAAAAAAGTTCGCTCGATTCATGGACGTTCGCCGAAAAATGGGCTGAAAGTAGTCTATCCTTCTGCTTAAAATCGCTTGCAATGAATGGCAGGAATGTTTCTAAATAGGGTCTTCAGGCTTTTCCAGAATGGACGGTTGAGTAAAGTGAGGAGTGATCAATTGGGGCATTGACGTTTATATCAAACATATATTTAAGAGTCTTTTAAAGAACGAGGAAAATTGAATGACAAACTTAGTGACACAAGAGTATACGCGGTTATGTTTAATGCGGGCGCAACATAAAACGAACTTTCTGTGCTCCATATTTTTTAAAGAACGAGGCAAACAGTATAGAAAATCACTCTTAAAGGAGTGATCAATTGGGGCATTGACGTTTCTTTATAACATCTATTTAAGAGTCTTTTAAAGAACGAGGAAATTGAATAACAAACTTAGTGACACAAGAGTATACGCGGTTATGTTTAATGCGCAACATCAAACGAACTTTCTGTGCTCCATATTTTTTAAAGAACGAGGCAAACAGTATAGAAAATCACTCTTAAAGGAGTGATCAATTGGGGCATTGACGTTTCTTTATAACATCTATTTAAGAGTCTTTTAAAGAACGAGGAAAATTGAATAACAAACTTAGTGACACAAGAGTATACGCGGTTATGTTTAATACAACATCAAACGAACTTTCTGTGCTCCATATTTTTTAAGAACGAGGCAAACCACATAGAAAATAACTCTTAAAGGAGTGATCAATTAGGGCATTGATGTTTCTTTCGAACATCTATAAAATTAAATAAAAAACTTACGGTGGAATATAATGATGCCCATAATGATATGCACGTTTCCGTCGGTGATCGATGCGATCGGACGACAGGAGTATAACGGTTATGTTTAATGCAACATCAAACGAACTTTCTGTGCTCCATATTTTTTTAAGAACGAGGCAAACAGTATAGAAAATCACTCTTAAAGGATTGGGGCATTGATGTTTCTTTGGAACATCTATTTAAGAGATTGAATAACAAACTTAGTGACACAAGAGTATACGCGGTTATGTTTTAGTGCCCATAATGATATGCACGTTTCCGTCGGACATTTCACTTTTTCCGTCGGTGTCTGATGGTCCATCGGACGATCGGACTCCATCGGACCATCGGAATAGCCCCCCATATCACCATGTATACGGTACAAATATTTCTAAGTGCCCATAATGATATGCACGTTTCCGTCGGACATTTCACTTTTTCCGTCGGTGTCTGATGGTCCATCGGACGATCGGACTCCATCGGACCATCGGAATAGCCCCCCATATGACCATGTATACGGTACAAATATCTCTAAGTGCCCATAATGATATGCACGTTTCCGTCGGACATTTCACTTTTTCCGTCGGTGTCTGATGGTCCATCGGACGATCGGACTCCATCGGACCATCGGAATAGCCCCCCATATGACCATGTATACGGTACAAATATTTCTAAGTGCCCATAATGATATGCACGTTTCCGTCGGACATTTCACTTTTTCCGTCGGTGTCTGATGGTCCATCGGACGATCGGACTCCATCGGACCATCGGAATAGCCCCCCATATCACCATGTATACGGTACAAATATTTCTAAGTGCCCATAATGATATGCACGTTTCCGTCGGACATTTCCCTTTTTCCGTCGGTGTCTGATGGTCCATCGGACGATCGGACTCCATCGGACCATCGGAATAGCCCCCCATATCACCATGTATACGGTACAAATATTTCTAATTGCCCATAATGATATGCACGTTTCCGTCGGACATTTCACTTTTTCCGTCGGAGTCTGATGGTCGATCGGACGATCGGACTCCATCGGACGATCGGACTAGCCCCCCATATCGCCATGTATACGGTGGGATATTTGATAGTGCCCAAAATGATATGCACGTTTCCGCCGGACATTTCACTTTTTCCGTCAGAGTCTGGTCGAACATGAATCGCCACGTTTCCGTCAGAATGAAAAAACTGTGTAACGGGGAGGGGTGGGGGGATTTGGCTTGTGTTACGTGCTAAAGTATGTGGTACGTGGTAAACGAATAATTATGATATCTATCTGTACGATGGAGATCTCCATCGGAAGGTTTGAGTTTTCCGTCGGAGTCTGATTGAGTGTATTGGACATGTATGAAGAATGTTCTCCTGCTGCGAAAATATAAATATAAATTTGATGGGACTCACTGTTTGGATGTCAGGTACTCTTAAACCCACTGCAGTAACTAGATTAAATTGTAGTTCAACGAGTTGGTTGTCTTGTCTGCTGAAGTCTGCTGGCGAGAATAAGTAAAGATATTAAAATTTGCCTCGTTCATCCGCCATTTTGATATTGATTACCCAGCTCTCTTGGTTTTAGTCCTCCTCGGTCAATCGGTGTCGTCTTTGGTGTTTTTTCTCAAATAATTTCATTCATTTCCATTACTTTATAGGTTATCGATAAAATGTAATAAAATTAACATCAGCACACGAACTCTAGTCTGTCGTTTTAGTCGATGTTTTATATTTTTTGTGTCCCGTTTCCGCAAAATGTCACAGCGTAAAAATTCAAGTTGAATGCATGAAATATCAATTAATTATGAATTTAATTTAGTTGGAAATAAGTAAGATTAAGCTTAAGCTTAACAAATGTCGAGATAGATATTCTGGTTTAGCTTACCTTTTCGGTCTTCCTTGGAACCTTTTTCCTTTCTTATATTCTAACATTTATTGTGTGCTCTTCATTCATGTACTCTTTTTGTCTGTGTGTACAGTTCGAGAACTCATCTCATTTCAAAACCTTGCTCAATAAAGAAAGCCACCATCTTCTCTCCGATCTTGTTTTCCCATTGCAAGAGCTGCAATGAATGAATTACGAGTAGAAAAGCGAGATATTTTAGAAATGCAACTGTATGAGAGCAGCCCATGATCAAAATTCCGCAGAAGTAGAGGAAATGTGCGAAGCAATAATGAAAAAGTTAAGCGGGAGATCAGCCTACCACCACAAGATGCGGACGAGAGCATCTATGCAAAACTGACCGAGTAAAAGTACTTTTTCTAGGAAGCGCGCTTAATACTTTCCCGCCAAAATGAACAAATGGCGCGAACACGTAAGACACCGCGAGCCTCAGTTTAGTTGGTTTAGACCAGTTTCTAATCCCGTGTCGAACCATGTTTTCGTGAAAAATTCACCGAAGAAAATTTAATTTATGTTTTTTTACTAAACCTTTTGGCTTCTTGCTATAACACGTTACTTTTGTTTTTATTCATTGGCATGTTTCGTCTCGACTGCGCGCGTGACACGCCTTTATTTGGGAGTTGTCAGTGTGTTTCACGGCCCTGATACCTCGTGACACCAAAAATGACCGGGCGTATCTGTACGTATTACAGCCCGGGGATCCTCTGTCCTTCTTGGAGAAAAAGAATCTCACTTTATGCAAATATAAGGACATCGATACACGAAACAATTTCATCAATATTGTTTGGCTATCCATATAGCGTCCAAGGGTCGGAGATGGAACTATCAGCCCTCTCTAATCTCACAAGAAATCATGTTTTTGGCCCAAACAAAGACGAAAGAGTCGCTGCCGAGACGACTAAAACACTGCTTTTTGCGTTAATAAAAACTTATTATCAAGACTTAGTTTGAAAAAATAAAAGTTCACAAATACTTCTCATGATTTTTGGAGTTTATTTGGTTTGTCAAACACAAGCGTCAACACAGGAGTTGAATTTCGGCACGAAACAAAAACAGCTCATCTAGAAAACATCGAACAATTTGCAGATTTGATCCGAAATGTTAGCTTTTGCAATTCCCACGTTTTCCAGCCCCAAATAATGCAAAATACATTGCTAAATTGCTTCCTATTTACTAAATCGTTCGTGCTACTGTTAGAATAAGAGTTAAGTTAAGAGTAATCGCTGGTTTTATTGTTCTCTTCTCTTAAGCGACTCACGCTTTTGACACTAGCGTGACACGACTTTATTTGGGAGTTGTCAGTGTGTTTCACGGCCCTGATACCTCGTGACACCAAAAATGACCGGGCGTATCTGTACGTATAACAGCCCGGGGATCCTCTGTCCTTCTTGGAGAAAAAGAATCGCACTTTATGCAAATATAAAGACATCCATACACGAAACAATTTCATCAATATTGTTTGGCTATCCATATAGCCTTTAAGGGTCGATGATGGAACTATTAGCCCTCTCTAATCTCACAAGAAATCATGTTTTTGGCCCAAACAAAGACGAAAGAGTCGCTGCCGAGACGACAAAAACACTGCTTTTTGCGTTAATAAAAACTTATTATCAAGACTTAGTTTGAAAAAATAAAAGTTCACAAATACTTCTAATGATTTTTGGAGTTTATTTGGTTTGTCAAACACAAGCGTCAACACAGGAGTTGAATTTCGGCACGAAACAAAAACAGCTCATCTAGAAAACATCGAACAATTTTGCAGATTTGATCCGAAATGTTAGCTTTTGCAATTCCCACGTTTTCCAGCCCCAAATAATGCAAAATACATTGCTAAATTGCTTCCTATTTACTAAATCGTTCGTGCTACTGTTAGAATAAGAGTTAAGTTAAGAGTAATCGCTGGTTTTATTGTTCTCTTCTCCTAAGCGACTCACGCTTTTGACACTAGCGTGACACGCCTTTATTGGGAGTTGTCAGTGTGTTTCACGGCCCTGATACCTCGTGACACCAAAAATGACCGGGCGTATCTGTACGTATAACAGCCCGGGATCCTCTGTCCTTCTTGGAGAAAAAGAATCGCACTTCATGCAAATATAAAGACATCCATACACGAAACAATTTCATCAATATTGTTTGGCTATCCATATAGCGTCAAAGGGTCGGATGATGGAACTATTAGCCCTCTCTAATCTCACAAGAAATAATGTTTTTGGCCCAAACAAAGACGAAAGAGTCGCTGCCGAGACGACAAAAACACTGCTTTTTGTGTTAATAAAAACTTATTATCAAGACTTAGTTTGAAAAAATAAAAGTTCACAAATACTTCTAATGATTTTTGGAGTTTATTTGGTTTGTCAAACACAAGCGTCAACACAGGAGTTGAATTTCGGCACGAAACAAAAACAGCTCATCTAGAAAACATCGAACAATTTTGCAGATTTGATCCGAAATGTTAGCTTTTGCAATTCCCACGTTTTCCAGCCCCACGTCATGCAAAACACATTGCTTAATTGTTTCCTATTTCTAAATCTTTCGTGCTACTGTTAGAATAAGAGTTAAGTTAAGAGTAATCGCTGGTTTTATTGTTCTTTTCTCCTAAGCGACTCACGCTTTTGACACTAGCGTGACACACCTTTATTTGGGAGTTGTCAGTGTGTTTCACGGCCCTGATACCTCGTCACACCAAACATGACCGGGCGTATCTGTACGTATAACAGCCCGGGGATCCTCTGTCCTACTTGGAGAAAAAGTATGCAAATATAAAGACATCGATACACGAAACAATTGTTTTATAAACATTGTTTTGCTATCCATGTAATGTCTGGGTCTGGTGAACTATTATCCTTCTCTAATCTCACAAAACAGTAATGGTTTTTGTCCAAACAAAGAAGAAAGATTCCTTCCCGAGACGACTAAATAAAAACTCTGTTTTTTGCTTTAAAACGTTTTTCGAAAATAGAAACTTCTCAAATACTTATAATGTTTTTATAGTTTTAATATTGTTGGGTGTCATGGCACACCCCGACACGTGGCGTTGTGAAATTCTCAGCTCGCGTGTCTTGGGTGTACCATTTCTGGAATTTTTACAGACGCGTGAGGACAACATTCCCCGGGTCGTTACACGCCAGGCCACGCGGAGTATCTCGTGTCTGGGACCTGGAAATGTCGTGATACGCCACGTAGCACGTGTTCGGTATCATGACACACACTGACACGTGGTGTTGCCCGTGTCCTGGACAAGAAATTCCATGACACGCCGTGTGTTCCTGACACTCGGCAAGCCCCTCTTGATACGCCGCGTATACGAGGCAAGTCAGGGGACAAGAAATTCCTTGATTCCTTCATTTTACACAGTGTACACCTTCGCCTTTTTCCCTGCTCCCCATTACCCTGCTCGTTTTCATCGTTTTCATCCGCTTGAAGGAGAACTCTGCTGGCCTTCAGTAGAGAGGAAATGTCTATAATCTTGAGAACGGCCTCACGATCAGAACTCAATACAAACAGAATATTAGGGTAAGTAAAGAGGGGCACTTGGCATCTATATATTAATACCGTAAGGAAAATCGTGTCGACACTCGCTCCGCTCAGCCCTGAAGCTGTGCCGCCAAAAGAAGTTCGCAAACCCGAAGGGAAGGTGGAAATCTGGACCATGAGCGTGTTTTTGTTGGAAAAGATTCACCTCGGGCTAAGTTCTAATTCAAGCGATTTCTTAAGCGAGGGACAACGCCGCCATCGCCGCCATGTTGAATTCTCCCACAGAAACTAAAAAAGAACTCTGTTCGCGAAGCCGAAAGCACCATTGACATTCAAACCTAAATGGTTCTCTTACAGATTACATACAGGAATGTGCAGGGATAATTCTAACTTGAAAGATTTGAGCTGAGAAAAATTTTCATTCAAGTTTCAACAAACGTGCACACTACATTGCTTCCCTCGGAGCACGCGCTAAGTCATGCTAAGTCGAAATGGCACATTTACAAAACAAAGTCCGTGAAAGTCATGAATAATATTCTCTTAGTATAAATCCTGACGGCTCTCTCGCAAAACGAAGGACACAATCCCGAAGAGAAGGAGGAAATCCCTCCAGTGGGCATGTTTTTGTTGGAAAAGATTCACTTTGGTCTAAGTTCTAATTCAAGCTATTTTTTAAGCGAGGGATAAAGCCGAAAAAATATAAATAATATAAACTACAAAATTCTTAGTCCATACACCATTTTTACTTGACCTGTTTCTTCTCTCCCCTCACTGAGATATGATAAGCATACAAACAATTCCGAAGTCAAATTTAGTTTCCATTTTCACGGGTTCTTTGACCGATTTGAGTGACGGACACGCGCGTGATTTTGTTGCACCAAAATCAGGGAGACCAGTGCAAAAATAATCCTTTTGGGCTCACTTCATTTATTTCGGCATGGTGGGACGGGGTTCTCATGCTGATGGGAGGTTATTAGTAATGTAAATCCAGC
>JAWWUD010000262.1:0-49999 GCA_033964015.1 Scolanthus callimorphus
CATATGTACTTCAGGGGCGTAGCCAGAGGGGGGTATTCCAGGGGTTCCGGAACCCCCTCTCGCTTCAAGGAACCCTCTTCCTCTCCTATTTTTAGTGATTTTATCCTAAAAACCAACCAACCAAGGCGTCTTCTGTTAGCGTAGTATAAAAACGCCAAAGCCTTTACCGCACTGCCGGGCTATTCAAATAAGCGTTGAGTACTAGTTCGCTATATCTAGGATTTGAGAGCAACATTTTTTCATGTTGAACCCAATTTGGAACCCCTCTTAGAAATCCTGGCTACACCCCTGTACTGTACATCCATAAAAACACCTTTTTTAATAAACCTTGCAGTGGGATACCACGCTACTTGCACTCGTGTTAAAATCGTTTGAGCAAGGAGAGTAAACATTCCACGGATGGTGTAATTTATGGTCAAGGTTACGAATTGGAAATAGTACTTAACAAATGTGAATTGCAGCATTGCAAAATGTTAATATTAAACATTTCCCTGTTGCTAAATGACCGACAGTTTTCTATTGTTTTCCATTGACTATTTGACCGGCAGTCAAAACAAATTTTGTATTTTGAGCGCTAAACCTTTCCTAAATCATAACCCTAAACCAAAGAAGGAAGGCTTAATAATAAATCACCCATCGCAGTAATACAAGTAATGGTTTTATTGCCATAGAATTGTTAAAACCCTAGCTACTGTATCATCAATATTTTTCAAATAATAATTATTCACTATTGACAAAATAACATCGTCAAACCAGCAGTCGCATGGCTTTCTGTGGCAACGAAAAGCCAGTTGACTGCAATAGGCGAAACAGGGCAAGGACCTGATTGGCTTAGATGGTTTGACTGGCATGGCGGAAGAGTCGAAATCAAATCATGTTTTGAAGAAGTACCAGCGCGAAGCAACGACTTTGACTGGAAGAAAGGTTACTGCAATATTCATAATTCTGCGAACTCTACTGCGCCAACTAACAAACCGCGGTTTGGCTTCATCAAACGATTTCATGCAGGCTTTGAGAGGACTTTTGAACTAATAATAAGGACTATCTAGGCTTCAAAACCCGATTTTCCACCATTAAAATGCAAACGAAAGTTTGAAAAAATCCTTGCGCTTGTCTTTTATTTAAGACCTTTTAAAAAGGTTTGATTGACGGAAGCCAAAAGCAGTTTGGCGCCTCGGAAATATAAAATGGGAGTTCGTAGAATTGATGAAAATCGCAGTATCTTTCATATGTACTTGATGGTTTTCATTTTACACACGGCAGACATTTGTTCCTACGAAAGCACAAGAAACTTGTGCCGCTGATGAAGCATGATGACATTGGACATGGCCAAAGCAGAGTGTTTATTCTTGGGTTGCACTCATCCCTATGGGAATACAAATCACAAAAGCGCGGCGGCCATGTTGGTGTACAGAACAAAGAGCAACAAATGAACTTTCTCTTGTTCCCTGTACACCAACATAGCTGCCAATGACATCACGCGCAAGCCAGCAATTGAATGGATTTTGTTTTACGGATTGTGTGATTCCAAAAATCCATACCTCCTCCATTTAAGGGATTTGGCAATTCCAAAAGGGTTGGGGGTCATATATCTCGTTCCCTTCTGTGAGGTTGTGGATGTTTTCTGGAATCACATTCTCTGGCTCGTTTTTTTTAGCCTGACCAATGTTGCTCCCAAACCTGGAAATGAAGCTCAGTGAAGAAATAGTTTTTTTGGATGAATTCTGAAAAATGAAATGAATAAATAAACTAAAGTACATAAAAAGAAGCAAATGCATCAAATACATTATTGTCACTACTGTGAAATACTCCAGATATTTGACACACAGGCGCGGATCCAGACCTATTTACACCTGTTACAGAAACAGATCAAATGTTTGGTATGTTTTTAAATTATTATTATTTTCATCTTTACTTAAAAAATACTGTCGTATTTGCGAAATTCCACGCGAGAAAGCCGACCGTAAACAGGTCAGATTTTTTTCTGGATCCGCGTCTCACACAACTGCCTAGTACAGGACTCTAGTACAGGATTCAATATTCGCCTTTAGAGCGTGTTTGAGATGACTATATCAGACTTGCATTCTCTACAACTATTGGTTAGATAGATAGGTTGAGGTCGTAGGTCTTTGTTTAGTCGACCAATGAGAATGCAAAGAAATTATTGGAATTAAAGCAATTATTGGATGAGGTTTTTGTGATATCTGGAATAACAATGTCGAGACAAGTGGAATCAGGCGATGCATTTGGCGCGTAAAATCAATAATTAGCTAGCTGATTCTTGAAGTCCCTCAATTGTGTGAGAGATCCCCAAAGTAAAGCGCGCGCTCTTAGCCAATCAGAATCGAGATAGTAAGTATAATGTATAATAATTTCTGGGATCACACATCCATTACGTTGTACGTATAGCTGACAGTTCAGTGATGCCATTAATAATGCTCTGTGATAAGAACTGCAGTCATGCTACTTTGCTGGAATATGTTGTCACGCTGGCACCAACCACCCCCAAAATGCGTCATCCAAACTTTGACTCTACATAACTTTCCATCCCAAGAGACTATTTTGACCAAATTTGGTACATAGGATGACATCACAATGACAAATATTTTCCAATACTTTTGACGTCACTATGATGTTTTGTGACGTCACCAGAGATTGTGCAATCGTTTGATCATTTTTAAGAATTGGAATATGCACTAGAGATTGATTTGATTTTTGCCCATGTTTTGATGACTCATACAGGGGGGTGGTTGGTCCCAGCGAGTGTCCACAGAGTTCATGTTGGGTGCAACACAGCCATATTTTCTGCATTGATTGTAATGTATATTAGCCTTTAGAAATATCTGTATTTGCTATTTTCCAAATCTCTTTTCACATCTACTGTATTTTTGAAGACTTGACAAGAAAGCTGTGTATGGTATACTGTGATGTGTTGTTAATGATCTAGAAAGAGAAAACAAAAGATATGTCAGGATTAGCTTCAAAGAGTGGACAGGAGACTAATACTACATAATACTTCCAGGCAATATGAGCCTGTATGATAGATTATCCCGGATTTGAAATTCTCACAAGCGAACTCGCTAAATGCGAGTAGAATTTGCAATTATAGAGTGTGGAAAAAATCACTCGCATTTTCTAGCGAAGTTCCTGTTTTTCCAGAAGACGTAAATAGGTTACTGATTTGGATAATTAATTTGCTTCAATTCATCTGGGCATAGAGCGGATTTCAGATGACTGAGTAGTTCGCAATTACTTTGTAATCACTCCAGCCTATAGGATTAGGTTTTATTCAGAATTGATGTAATGACTTTCCAATTGGTTTCACTACAGTCATAATGGAATTCACTTATTATCCATTTCAAGCAAAAAAAAGTGGAATTTTAAATGCACTGATCGGAAAAGCTGTTGGCATTTGGAAAGAGCCTATTTTCCTATAAAAATTGGACCACTATAAACAAATGACAAACAAATAACAAACTTGTGAAAAAAAATGAACTGGCAGAGAGGCAAACCAGTTGGCCATGTACACATACAAACAGCAAATAGGCACTAACTGGGTCATATGACCCCAGCTACCTCTTAACAAGATGTTTTGTCAAAATCAATTCCAGAAATACAAAGAACCAATCGATATTAGACAGAAACTGAAGTTTCAGCATAAAATCTCTAACCTGGAGCAAATGGCAGCGAGTTGAATTTTCAAGGTTTAAGTCAGAATGGGCAATTCCAGAAAATAAAGGTACCCACCCCACGGGCTGCATTTGGAAATTCTGATGGGATGGGGGTTTAAGAGCTCAGAATTCTGATTGCAAGGGGGGTTTTCGAAGCTGGATTTCTTTAACCTGCCCGGAATTCTATATGCATGGGGGTAAACCATTTTGGAAATTCTGGATGCATGGGGGGGTCAAAAACTAGTGCCACCCGTGGGGAGGGTCCCTTTATTTTTTGGAATTGCCCATTGTATTGGGTTTGGGTCACGTGACCCAGTTCTAGTGCAAGTGGCCTATTGCATTGTGTGAGTGGCATTTCCCTGATACAAACAAATCGCCAGTGGCTAGAGCACTGGCTCGAACTCTGCATCTCCAAAAGGCATGGAACTAAATGTAACACTTACAAAAACTCTGTTAATCTAGACTGCCAAGGCAGAAATCCACTGATGCTATTTATTGCCCCAAATTTCAGTGCTAGGCCAGGATCTGGAATGCCATGAGTTGCTGAAAATGAATGAATGGAACATTTCAATGAACTATATGCTAGTCAGAAGGAAGTCGAACGTGAGAGTTTGCAGAATACTCAAAACAGCTGTAAGTGGTCCTAAGCATGGGTCTGTATATTTATTGATTAGTGAAGGTACACTAATGGCAGGTGGGGTCAGATTTTTATGGCAGTATAACTTACTTACCTCTAAGCAAATCATTGAATAGTGTTACATCCATTTGCTTTGGCATGTATTCTTGTTCTTCTACTCCAGTACAGAAGTGCTGGGCTGTTTCTACTATATCTTGCTTTCCATCTTCAGGAGAGAGTAAGCTTATGCATACTTGTGTTGGAGCTGCAACAAACAAATGCAAGTTGAGTAAAGGCATTTAATTTCTATACAGTACAGGCTTTGTGATATGACTCCCTATCTTCTGGAATGTCCAGTGAAAAACAAAGTGATTGTATAGGAAATAAAAGGCATTTTGGCATTTTTAAACCATATTTGTATTGCAAAAAGGGGTGCGTCTGCACTCAACGCATCTCCACTGGATCTGCCATTGTATTGTAGATATAATGCAAGACATGTACATATGACAGATCACGATGAAAAAGCAGAAATAAGATTACTCCGGTAAGCATGAATCATGCTCTTTGTAGTAATCTTCATCCTTAAACTTAGAATATACTCTCACTTTGCTCTTTATTTGATGTTTTGAAACATAGTTAATGTTTGAAACCAGTTCCAGTTTAAGGTTTCAATATATTTTCAAGTTATTCCCTGGGTGTCAATTTTGATAAGCTTAATGATTTAATTTTGCAAGCTCCTTTTAGATTGTAAACAATATATCAACATCTTATATTTTTGCAAAAGAGTCAAACAAGGACAGTCACGTGCAATGGCCCACCCTGGGAATTGCTGATGCAATTTAAGACTGTATTTCCTGTCATCGATATCAGTTCTTGCACAGGCTTGAATATCTTTGGGACATTTCTAGATCATTGTCACATTAAAAGCAGTCAGCGACCACTTTAATGGGTTACTTTAATATTTAGGTAGACTCTACAGCCATTTATCGCGAAGCTAGTGCATTAATAAAATCCAAAGTACAGAGTCCAAAGTTTTAAACTATAGGGTTTAAGTTAACTTATTTTATTAGTGTTTTGGTTCTCAAATTTCTTACCTAATGTGGGATCGAACTTCGTCCTTTTGTTGCGTAGGATGAAAGTGTACTGCCTTGATTCTCCTTCAAATACCTCTTTTTGCTTGTATATGATCTCGCTAGATAATTTCGCTGCATTCTCCTTTAGAATACCTATAACACATAAGTAAACAAAGCTATGAATGGGTGTGTGGCACTGAATAGAAGTCTGCTTTGGCGAGATGTGTATGTGGCAAATTTTGAGCAAGCTGCAGAAAAGGAAATCTAAATGTAGTCTTACCTTTTCGATCATAAACGCTGATATAAGAAATCCCCATAGCCATTGACCATACAATTAAATGTGCTACATCTGTGAAACTTATTTCTTCCTCTAAAACGACAAAACTAATGTGTGTTGGCAATGAACTTAGCGACTTCGAATGCAAATGGATTTCGGCTCTAGACTTGCCACGCGCGCCAAAAAAGCCGGTTATAAAATTGTGAAGTTTTTCGACCAGAAGATGAATCAAGTGTCTCATATAAAGAATAAGATGTAAAAATGCAAGGATTATCTTGTAGAATCCCATTGTAGAATGTTAAAGGGAGAGAAACGAAGACAAATTCGAGTCTTCAACTCATACTGCACTGCTCCAGTGATAGCTGACACCGTGTGCGCAATCGCAGTAATGCTGGAATGGTAACTTCCGGTTGCTGATCAAAATTACTTCCGGCGCTGAAAGCGCTGTATCTCACCACAGGCGATCCAAGCTCTAGTCATGTGGGGTTGTGAAAGAAACATGCAACGTTGTCGCTGTAAAAATTATACGTAAATGTAAATATTGAAATAAAATCATGTGACATCTCCTCGGAATGTTGTAGTTGTCAAATAAAGTGCTCCTGGGGCGATTTTATTATTTTGGGTGTTTTTTTGTGCCTGTACTCCTTATGTTATAATAGATACACTCTTTTTTTTATAAGAACCTTTTTTATAAGAACGTTCAGCCTGAAATTTACCCAAATTTTAAGAACATGCTAAGAACATGCTTGAGCCTCAGATAGGAGCAAAATAGATTTATTTTCAGTGATGCTTTCTAAAATCCAGAATCAAATGTGTTAATAATAACGACCTTCAATATTGTAATTTATAAACACTCTTAAAAATACATCATTGTATGTATCCTTCTATAAGATCTATCATATTTCAGGTTCCGACGTCACTGAAATGTAAGAACATCCGTAAGAACATTTCCAGCCTCAAACTGCTCCAAAAATAAGAACGGCCCAGCCTCAACTGAAAATTAGACGTTCTTATAAAAAAAAAGAGTGTATGGTAGGGGTACTTAAGAAAAGGCACAAAAAACACCCAAAATGCAATGAAATCGCTCCAGGAGCACTTTATTTGACAACTACAACATTCCGAGGAGATGTCACATGATTTTTTTTCAATATTTACATTTACGTCATACGTATAATTTTTACAGCGACAAGGCGTTGCGTGTTTCTTTCACAGCCCCTGCACTAGAGCTTGGATCGCCTGTGATCTCACATAGCGCAGCAGCTACAAGCTTCCTCCCGCTGCTCAGGGATCTTTCTCAATAATAACGAAATAAACCGCGAGAAACTGCACTGTGTAAGGCTTCCTGTAATCAGACTTCGTCCCCACTCCTTCACGTCCATTCATTGAACTCGAAACACAGGGAGCCCAAATCCTCTAAACATTACGACATTAACCTCTCGTCCCGTCAGCCCGCGTCCTTTCAGCCCGCGTCCAGTATGCCGGCAAAGACCACCCTTATATTGTTGGGCGGAGGGCTTAATGTCAACTGCGTTACCACTGAATGCATCTCTGTTGCGATGGGCGATTTTCAGCTGTCAATCAAACCAAATACGCTGTATTCTATGGCGTTCCATTTCCGCCAAAATTCGATGTCTGCATTGTTTATGGGACCTCGCGTATGTTATCCAATGTTACGTAATTTGACATTCGTCCTTGCGAAGTGTTATGTTCAACTTTCTATATTTTTGCCTTGTTTCGAAGTGCGACATTCAACTTTGCATTGGGATAATCTAATAATTCGCTTTCGACATTCTACCTCTCGCATTGTTATGTGTCATGCTCGATGGTTTGAGCCTTTGCAGCTTGACTTGGTGTGATACGCAGTGCGATGTTCACGGTCATGCAATGCAACATTCGAGTTTGTAACATGCGGTTCGACACATCGCGGGCTCAGCTTTTAGCAAACAATGACTTAGGAGGGGTAGGTAGGTGAGCATCAAGGGGGGGCAACTCTGAATCCACACGTGCCTGGCCTCATTCGATTCTCCAGTCTAATTTACTTCGCGCAGTTCCAATCAGATCTGTGACTTCTCGTCGACATTGAGGTTGACCACTACACGCTGCAGGTAGTCAAATTTTGTCAGCACTGGATGGAAATCAGTGGAGTGATCGTTCGAAGTAGTTATAGTCGATCGATTGATTGTATAAGCTCCAGGACAGCACGAAGAGCATAGCTGATGTCACCCATATTTTTTTTTTCAGCAATCAGATAGTATTTAGCTTACTCCCCCTCCCAAAAGGTTGGAAATCTGCAAAACTGGTCCCTTGTTTTCCTCCTCCCGATATCGATCATCCATAGAGAGCCGCCATCTTGGATTTAGCTGATTTCCCTATCCCCCGATCGGTGATCGGTTTGGTTCCATTCCCCCCCCCCCCCCCCCCTTGATGCTCACCTACCTACCCCTCCTAAGTCATTGTTTGCTAAAAGCTGAGCCCGCGATGTGTCGAACCGCATGTTACAAACTCGAATGTTGCATTGCATGACCGTGAACATCGCACTGCGTATCACACCAAGTCAAGCTGCAAAGGCTCAAACCATCGAGCGTGACACATAACAATGCGAGAGGTAGAATGTCGAAAGCGAATATTAGATATCCCAATGCAAAGTTGAATGTCGCACTTCGAAACAAGGCAAAAATATAGAAAGTTGAACATAACACTTCGCAAGGACGAATGTCAAATTACGTAACATTGGATAACATACGCGAGGTCCCATAAACAATGCAGACATCGAATTTTGGCGGAAATGGAACGCCATAGAAAACAAGGGACCAGTTTTTGCAGATTTCCAACCTTTTGGGAGGGGGAGTAAGCTAAATACTATCTGATTGCTGAAAAAAAAATATGGGTGACATCAGCTATGCTCTTCGTGCTGTCCTGGAGCTTATACAATCAATCGATCGACTATAACTACTTCGAACGATCACTCCACTGATTTCCATCCAGTGCTGACAAAATTTGACTACCTGCAGCGTGTAGTGGTCAACCTCAATGTCGACGAGAAGTCACAGATCTGATTGGAACTGCGCGAAGTAAATTAGACTGGAGAATCGAATGAGGCCAGGCACGTGTGGATTCAGAGTTGCCCCCCCTTGATGCTCACCTACCTACCCCTCCTAAGTCATTGTTTGCTAAAAGCTGAGCCCGCGATGTGTCGAACCGCATGTTACAAACTCGAATGTTGCATTGCATGACCGTGAACATCGCACTGCGTATCACACCAAGTCAAGCTGCAAAGGCTCAAACCATCGAGCATGACACATAACAATGCGAGAGGTAGAATGTCGAAAGCGAATTATTAGATTATCCCAATGCAAAGTTGAATGTCGCACTTCGAAACAAGGCAAAAATATAGAAAGTTGAACATAACACTTCGCAAGGACGAATGTCAAATTACGTAACATTGGATAACATACGCGAGGTCCCATAAACAATGCAGACATCGAATTTTGGCGGAAATGGAACGCCATAGTTTTCCTCCTCCCGATATCGATCATCCATAGAGAGCCGCCATCTTGGATTTAGCTGATTTCCCTATCCCCCGATCGGTGATCGGTTTGGTTCCATTCCCCCCCCCCCCCCCCCCCCCTTGATGCTCACCTACCTACCCCTCCTAAGTCATTGTTTGCTAAAAGCTGAGCCCGCGATGTGTCGAACCGCATGTTACAAACTCGAATGTTGCATTGCATGACCGTGAACATCGCACTGCGTATCACACCAAGTCAAGCTGCAAAGGCTCAAACCATCGAGCGTGACACATAACAATGCGAGAGGTAGAATGTCGAAAGCGAATATTAGATATCCCAATGCAAAGTTGAATGTCGCACTTCGAAACAAGGCAAAAATATAGAAAGTTGAACATAACACTTCGCAAGGACGAATGTCAAATTACGTAACATTGGATAACATACGCGAGGTCCCATAAACAATGCAGACATCGAATTTTGGCGGAAATGGAACGCCATAACCGAGACATCTTGTTTTTCTTGGATTAAATACAAGCTCGTCACACAACACCTGCGAACTCGCCATTGATGACTGAGGAGCAGGGATATAGGAAAAGTAACATAACTCAACATAGCTCAACGTCATCAGTATGGAATGTTTCGCTCGTTGCTCACAGACGTCATCTCTACTCTTTCCTCGCATGGGGAACCCGCTTGCCTGTTCCCTGATGGGAGGTTTTCAGTCTGTTTTTAGTGTTTTTTCGAAAGAAATCACTCAGCAAACTTTTTAGAATCAACATAGCCTGCCTGCAGGCGGTACTCGGTCCGTTCATTGATCGGGCGCCATCTTGGAATTTTGAGGCGCGCGGTCCCGGGGGCCAGCGCAAACATCGGGCGAAGGAGGGGGGAGAGGATCCGCGATAAAAACACCCAGTACCGCCTGCAAGCAGGCTAGAATCTACACTGATATTTCAATCTTCCCTGCTCCTTGGTCATCAAATCCGGCCTCAAAATATTATCCCCCAAAGTGAGCACGCTATACTATTAATCATCGTCATCATCTTCGCCATCATCATCATCATCATCATCCTCGTCACTAGTCTCCCTCTGTTGTAAGACCCCCTGCAGCGCCCAGCGGTCGCGGAGGACTCGGTACAAGATGACGTAATTGAAGAAGAGCATGACAACGATGGAGAGAAGCTGGTACCAAAAGTGGCATCGCGTTATGAGGAAGAGCTGATAGAGGATTAATAGTAGAAGCGCACTCGACATCCAGTTGATCAGCCGTAACGGAGAGTCGAACATGAACTGGAAAGACATAAAGCATAGAGCTGATTCTCGTACTGAATCGCTTCCAAGCTTGTATACAGGGCGTAGCTAGGATTCGTTTAAGGGGGGGGGGGGGGGCAAGGAGTCCTTGATAAGACATTTTCTCGTGTATTTGAAATTTTGTCCCATACATTTACTGTAAGAAGAATCCCAACTGGCAGAGAGAGGCAAACCAGTTGGCTATCTACAAGCGTGTCACCAAATTATGACTATACATTATGACTTTATTTAAAAAAAGGGGGACCTACAGCCCCCTGGTATGTACGTTTGTTATCACGGGGAGGCTCTGGTGACAGCCATTGACGCATGCGCGATATTTCATACAGAGCAGTAAGAGGAAATCAGTGGCTGTTGCCAGAGTCTCCCTCGCGAGGTGACGAGCCGGGGATCTCTGGGTAGAGAATGGATTACATCGTATTTGAGAAGTTTCAAAGCTTACACAAGAAATTAAAGGGAGGCTGTCACGATACGCGCATGCTCCAGGAACCGATCACTGAGCAAAACTATTTAGACCATCCTATCAGAAAACTATTGAAGAATATGTAAAGCGTAAACATTTGGTCGGATGGATCGAGAAATAGCGAGATTAAAACGGATTGTTTTCGTGTTTTTCAGCCTTCGCTGGCCATCATTACGGGATGATACTTCTTTGTTTTGAGATGCGCAGAACAGCTGCGCAGTTGCGTAACAGCCTTCCTTTAAGTTATGTTGCTACTAGGCGATCCAGCCAGGAGAAGAATCTACTATTCAGAAACAGGAGTTCATAACCACTAGTGCAGGGTTCCTGTAATGTCCATGGGAGAAGCTGAATTTCCCACAGCACAAGAATGTGGAGTGTTTGGCATTTATTTGTTTTTCTATCATGGGAAAGCTGATAGAGAATGGAAAACCAAAACAGAAACACAAAATATGCCAAGGTTTTGGACCTTTATTTCGGTCCTTCCTCAGGGCTTCCTCCTGTGCGCGCGACACAAATAATGATAGAGAATACGGGACAATAAATGTAAAACATTAAATATAAATAGGTCGAGTTCTAGAGGGACCATGGGAAAGCCGAACGCATCACATACTTGTGTCATTGCCGAGTTTCATATCGGGAGGGACTGGGTTCGAGTTCCCTAATATTACGTAAATCAAAACAAGACCCACCTAGTAAGAAAGAACACATCGACCTGTGCAAAATCCGAGAATTCGATGTTAATTGAGTCAATACTGACAAAGATATAGCAATTCAAAACTCAAAATTGTAATAAGAGAGCACGTACGGTGTGCGGACATTTCTTTCAATTTTGTCCGGACGCCATACGTTTCTAATAAATTGTTGAGTTTTAAAATTGTTGTATCTTGGTCAGTATTGATTCGATTAACACCAAATTTTCGGATTTTACACAAATCGTTGGCTCTTTCTTACCAAGTGGTTCTTGTTTTGACTATCGTAATATTAAGGGATTCGTACGCAGTCCCTCACGATATGAAACTAGGCAATGGGAAATTTAGCTTTCCCCATGAATGGGTTTCTGCATGGATATGTCACACATGTCAAGTACTTACAAAGAATCGTGAGTGATGTGGATCTCCAGGCACAGCCACGTTATGCACTCCTAATCCTCGGTAAAGCGTCTTGTTGTGTCGTACCAGCACACCTTGTGGCCATACTGTCAGCGCTGACCAACTAAAACGAGTCACGATACAGCTCTCGTAAGATCTAAGCCTATTCATAGTTTCGACCTGTCATTCAAAGCCATAGTTACTGTTGTTATGTCACACAAACAAACAAGGGTTTTCCTTAAAAAAAAGGCCAAAAATATTCCGATCCCGCTAAGGTTTACCAGATAACTCTATCTTCGGATCATCTCAGTTTACACTGTCATAAAAGGCAAAAAAGTGCTGCAAATCGACTGATTTCGGAAGTCCTGAAATACTGTTTGTGGGACACGATCAGTTCCCGCGGGAGAAGCTTTCCATCGCTGATTGGTATCTCCAGATAGCGTGAAATGGCTTCATTGTTGATCGGAACTATGAATTGGATTGATACCCTCAGTGCAAAACAAGAGAGGGTTATAAAGACTGCCTGCAGTCCCTTCTTTGGCGAACGTTCGTGAAAACGAGCGCGTGAAAAAACGATCGCCGATGTCTTGCAGTACCGAAGGCACGAGCAAAGAAGGAACTGCTAGCACTCTAAGGGTCATATAATAGAACGAGGAAACAATGGGATGCTTTGTTCTGTTTATCCAATCACACAAGATCTTCCGAGAAGCTGTATCACTCCTGACTAAAAAAAAATATGGTCTTTTTCACTCGTATTGTAGATGTGCAAGAAAAAACGGGTCACAGTCCTGTAATCATAACATCATACATCCGTAGCCGAGTTCCCGGGCATCTCGTTTTCAGCTCCATTTCCACGCCATGTCACGTCACGCTACGCCATGTCACATCACGTCACGCAACGTCAAGTCACGATCCTGCACCTCTGCCGGGAAAATTTTGTAAGCGCCCAGAAGAAAACAGTACTGTATCCTTGAGCATGCAAGTCAATTACATTTATTTCTTTACTCAAAAACAGGCTACTCACACGTGTGGTGTTTCCCTGTGGCCAAAGGCATACCGCTCCAGCCTCCTAGGTGAACTGCACATTTGTGTAACGCGTCACAGTAGGGCAGCGGTAACATGTACATCATTAGCATCAATAACGAGCTTAACCAGACAAACAGGATTTGTTGGCTCGCCCACCATAAGTCGTAGTATACATAGTGTTGCTATCAAAATAAGAAAAAGTGCATATTGTATGAATAGATCCGTGCAGTACAAAAAAAAATTAAGTAAAATATACTATCATTGGAAAAAAACATTCTCGAACCCAGGCTCTGGTGGCAGCCATTGATACATGCGCAAGATTTGATTCAGAGCCGTTGAGAAACACATTTCTGTACATGCCCTGACGTTCGAATCAGCCAATCAGCGAATGGATACCCCCTGCGAGCAGACGAGCCGGTGAGCTCTGGGTACGAGAATGGGGAAAAAAACCTGTGATCAAGTCTCTATTCTGGGGTAAAAATCTAAAAAATGCTTTTTTCCCCGCCAAAACATTTAGCGCGCCTACTTGAGTGAAATAAAACCAAGGGGTCAGATTACGCCTAAGTCTAAAAAGTTAGGCGTAAAAGGAAATTTTTTAGGCGTATTTACGCCTGTATTAGGCGCAATTTCAAGCCCTGAGTTTTTCTCACATAATAGCGAGCGCATTGCAAGAGCGTACAAATAAACAAAACAGGTAACCTTCGAAATCAATCTCTCTAGAGGAATCTCTCTTTGCGACTTTTTGTTGCATTTGTCGCGGCGATTTTTCTCGCGCGAGTTGCAATTGCAACTATCTCAAGTGTAAACGAGATGCAAATCCGGTGCGATTTCTGTGCTCTCTTTCTTCAAATCGACAAAAATCGCGGCAGGTCGCGCCGAGTTGCACCTTGTTTACATTAGTGATTTTGAGTTGACGCGTACGTGCAAGAAAAATCGTCGCGAAAACGTTGCAGCAAAAATTGCATGTATAAACGGGTCTTCATCTATCCTTTTTCGTTACAATAGTGTTAACATCAACAATAATCCTTTGTACAAGCATCTTTACCTCTGAAAATCTCATCGGTAGGAATCCCACAAAGTAAGCACAAATTAGAGACTGGAAAAGGACTTGCTTGATTCTCATATTGAAGTCTGTCCGCAGACATTCGGCTTCATATCTCACGGCATCAGGAGGCAGTGAACACTGCTGTGCTCTGTGTGTAGCATCTTGTTTAGCATCACCATTGGGTAGTGACTGTTTGTCAAGTCGCTTTCCTGGTATTATTTGGACTTGGTGCAAGTGGTTGATTTCTATGTGAGGGCTGATTTTGAACATCACTTTGTTTCCTTGTGGATCCAACGTGAATCCAAAGGCACACAGGTACATGATTATCCTGCAGTTAGGAAATTTTTAGAATCGTTTTCACTCAGATAATCTATCCGTGTACAGACAGACCTGCAATTTGGGCATTTTGGTACAAGTGCTGCACTGCATTCATGAACTTGCCCTGTAGATTTGCAAAATCTTGCTTACCGGTATGCCCAAGGTTGTGCCAAATCCCGCCCCTAAACTATAATGGTCCGTACTTGACAACAACGGACATGAGCTTGTGACTTATATTATTTAAAACAGAAAGATGGACTTCTACTTTTTTTACTCAAAAAGGGGGTGGATATCCACCCAATGCACCCCCCCCCCCTGTATCTGCCCCTGATTTACTGTATTTCTCCCGGGAGAATTACAGGAAATTTTCGCCATTTCAAGGCAGTCTCCAGATTTTTTAAGTCCTGGGGTTGACGTCCCTGATACTCAGGGGCGTAACCAGGTCCTCAGAAAGGGGGGTCACAACCTTAATGTTTACTGTATTTTTCGTCTCCAAAGGGGGGTCCTGGGCACCCCTGGCTAGGCCCTGACGCTGTTTTGTAACAAGAAGGGTTGCAAAATGTCATCACCAAAAGCACCATGGAGGCTACTCAGGGGGTACTCAAGAAAAACATGACAGGGGGTCTGACGGAGCTCTATTTTGCCAAATCCAAAAAATCAACAAGCCCAAAATTGGGATCAAAAATTTGTAACCCAAAAAAAAACATTTAAGACCCCCAAAATATGCAGCAGATAATTCTTGAGGTGTAACTTTTCAACCCCAAAAAATCCTTTTCCCCCTCCCCCATCATGTGTTTTCCTGAGTACCCCCTGGCGGGTATGACCCAGAACAACAGGTAAATTTACTTACGGATAGAGAAGAAACAAACAATTCTGAATGCTGTTGTGCTGAAAGAGTTTCCATAGCAACCATGTCACAGCACCAATCAGGTTCAGTAATGCTACAACTTTGGTTATCAGAACCAGGAAATACTTCACTGTAAATAGAACTTCTGAGGCCAAGGTCTGTCAAATACAACATCATAATTGTGAGGTTATATATTACTGGTACTAAAGGTAGCTGTCCCGTGTATAGCGGCAAGCATGCATTGGCACTCTCTGGCCACAAAACATACTGTTCCCTTCCAGTTAACGAAGACCATTCCCATTACTATTTCCCATTGACTAGGGGTGCTTTCCATTAGAATCCCAATGGAACATGCCATTTCCTGGAAATGTTGGACAACCTCCTGAGTGATCCAAATAGAGGAAATTTCAAAAATTCCAGGAAATGGCATGTTCTATTTGACCATTTTGAGATTCTCCAGGAAACGGTGTGTTCCATTGCACCATTTTGAGATTCTCAATCGATATGGCAGACTCAATTTGAAATCCCTGGCTGGGATAAATAAACTGGCAAAGGTCAACATGGCTATTGAATTAAAGCATACTAGCTGATGCCCGTGAAAAATTCACGGAGTGTAAGGGGGAAATTTACTAAAAGTGTTCTCTGTTTAAAAAAAAAACGGGGGAAAAAATCACAATGGCCATATGGATGTGGGGAGGGGTTCATGATTTCCCCCTTCCATAAACTGCTGGATTTACATTACTAATAACCTCCCATCAGCATGAGTACCCCGTCCCACCATGCCGAAATAAATGAAGTGAGCCCAAAAGGATTTTTTTTTTTTTTGCACTGGTCTCCCTGCTTGGTTTGACAAAATCACGCGTGTCAGTTTCTCAAATCGGTCAAAGAACCCGTGAAAATCGAAAGCGCAATTTGACTTCGGAATTGTTTGTATGTTTATCATATCTCAGCGAGGGGAGAGAAGAAACAGGTCAAGTAAAAATGGTCTAAGGACTAATAATTTTTTTTACTTTATATTATTTATATTTTTTCGGCTTTATCCCTCGCTTAAAAAATTGCTTGAATTAGAACTTAGCCCAAAGTGAATCTTTTCCAAAAAAAAACATGATGCCCACTGGAGGGATTTCCTCTTTCTCTTCGGGATTGTGTCCTTCGTTTTGCGATAGAGCCGTCAGGATTTATACTTAGAGAATATTATTCATGAATTTCACGGACTTTGTTTTGTAAATGTGTCATTTCGACTTAGCATGACTTAGCGCGTGCTCCGAGGGAAGCAATGTAGTGTGTACGTTTGTTGAAAATTGAATGAAAATTTTTCTCAGCTCACATCTTTCAAGTTAGAATTATCCCTGCACATTCCTGTATGTAATCTGTAAGAGAACCATTTAGGTTTGAATGTCAATGGTGCTTTCGGCTGCGCGAACCGAGTTCTTTTTAGTTTCTGTGGGAGAATTCAAGATGGCGGCGATGGCGGCTTTGTCCCTCGCTTAAGAAATCGCTTGAATTAGAACTTAGCCCGAGGTGAATCTTTTCCAACAAAAACACGCTCATGGTCCAGATTTCCACCTTCCCTTCGGGTTTGCGAACTTCTTTTGGCGGCACAGCTTCAGGGCTGAGCGGAGCGAGTGTCGACACGATTTTCCTTACGGTATTAATATATAGATGTGACCTTCTTGGTTAAGACCCATTGACCACAGAAATTCCTGGAAATTAGAACTGGTTGAATGGAAAGCACCCTAGGGCACAAACAGTAAAATAGAATTACCATGATTTCAACTTTCCTGTTCGCATATCCCAGGCAAATGCAATTTCTGATTTGCATTTTCATTAGACAGAATTTGCTGGGGAAGATTAGAGAACCTGCAATCCCTGATTTGTATTCAACATATGAAAACCAGTCTTTACACAGACACAGGAGTGCAGCAAATTTAAAGACTGTTAGAATCTATTATTTGTTGTAATGCGCACGCAAGCATCTTCTTATGGGGCATGCGCAATTATAAGAAATAAATTATTATTATTATTACTTATAGTACATGCAAGTGGTTTGCAATATTGTACTCTTCCAATCATAAGACAGATACCACACATCTAATGCTTTTGATTACCATTTGTGCACACCAAAATCAATAAAACTTACTTTGGGAATTAGTCATTGAAGTGCAAAGAAGTCAATGTGATTATTTGCTAGAGTAGTTACCAAAACAAATTAATAGCACCAGCGGAAGGGTTGACCACCAACTCCAAAACAACCTTTTTTGAAAGGTTAATAATAATGAGAGCCATAATCAGAGTTAACTGTTCAACAAGCTGCCATTCCAAACATTGCTTGTTTGCTCGCTACAGCTGAGCCGTAATTGCTTCATATCATGGCTGCTGAAGAACCATATTGTGGTCCTGTACAACCTGCAACTCCTGGAATTCCAGCATCTACAGAGCCTACAGTCTCGCCCAGTTGTCTAGTGGTTGCTCCAGTGGTGCATGTGTGCAAGTACATGGGCCAATGGTGCAATCGGCCATCTGCTAGCTACCAGCTCATGTTGCTTTGGGGAAAGGGTTACTCACTTGCCCGACTCTCCCTCCCCAACTCATCATATATAGCGTAAGGTAAGTGTAATTTCCACTGAGAATCAGTGTGACCGGTGCCGGGGGTGTACCAGTGGCATTGTTGCCATGTGGGACCCTCCACTGCTGCTGCCTTTTGCTTAAATGGCAGTGACCCCCATCACATTGTTACCAGTTACAGCCGATTGCATTTGACTGTTTTACCCTAACAGTTAGCACATTACATTTGAGAATCAGTGTGACCGGTGCCGGGGGTGTGCCAGTGGCATTGTTGCCATGTGGGACCCTCCACTGCTGCTGCCTTGTGCTTAAATGGCAGTGACCCCCATCACATTGTTACCAGTTACAGCCGATTGCATTTGACTGTTTTACCCTAACAGTTAGCACATTACATTTGAAAGTTGCGTTGTGAGACAAAAAGTCGGACGTTTCAAGGGCAACTGCAATGTGTATTTTTCACTGACCGATCAGAGAGGACAGAACTCTTTGGTTCGCCCTAGAAAACACAACTTTCAAACGTTCAAACATAATGTGTGAACTGTTAGGGTAAAATGGTCAAACGCAATCGGCTGTAATGCTTCTAAAATTCTTTAATATTCACACTTCCTTTTTATTATTATGGTGCTTACAGACTCAAGGCAGCATAAAAACATAATGATAACTAAATCTTTAAACTGAATTACAATTTACCTGCTTGAAAATATTCCACACAATTCTCCGACTCAAGAAGAGGACAATAAATGAGACCAGGTAACCATCCACCACATGTATATTCTGTTATCAAAGAAAGCAAAAGGTACATACAAACCCAAATAAGTCATAGAGTGAAAAAAAATTATCAAAAAAATAAACGTGATTATTATATGATTATTCGGGACTTCAGAGTAAAGGGGAAAAACGTAACCCATTGAGTTCAAATGCCACCAAGATATTTTTTTTTTTTTTGATGAAGTCATTTATGACATAAAGGTATGTGACTACTTGTTAGATTGCTATGTAGAAACTTTCCTTTGGGAGAATGTGGTTTAAAAAATCCTTATAACTAAAAAAAACAATTTGCTCTATCAGAGGTTGAGTAAAACTCCATGGATTCAGATGATCACCTCCTCAGTATATTTTTAGGGAAAGTTTTAAACAAACAAACAGATAGCAGCATGTACATGATTTTATTATATGAATCAGAGATGGCGATCCTATTTTTTTTGCATGGAAGCCCTTAACATTTTCCAGTTTCCTGATTATGCCTGGATTCCAGTTGGTGACCAGGAAGGGGAAATTTCAGATTTCTTGCTCAAGAGTGTGTGGTAAAAGCACTGGATACTACTCTAGGGAAGGGCACCGAAGATAGTACAGTACTAAAATTATGTGCTAATCATCATCAATGTTAAAATAATTATCTTTGCATTGAAATGTCATCAGTAATTCAATATGCATACAATAATTATACAAAGCATTATTTTAAAGAATACATTAGATATAAATGACTTACCAGTTTATAAATGTTGAGATACTGAAGTGTCAATGCGGACACGAGATAGCAGAAAAACAACGACTCAAAACCCATTGTGCTGTAAACCGGCACTTTCGGGTGAGGAAAGTGATACAAAGGACGTATTGTCAACAGCGACGAAATCGTATGTCGAACAGCCCCAAGACTTGGAGATCCGTTCCTAAAAAATAGAACACACTGTGTAATCAAAATAAAAGGCAATCGCGCTTAATCAGTTAATCCAAACTGACTAAAGGCAAAATAATTCAGCTTTGAATTATGCGACGAGCACAGGTGTTGAACCGATTCTTAGGCGCGAGTAAATAGTCTCCCATTGATTCGAGTATCTGGCAAAAATAAGACGCAGATTCTCGGTTTGTTGTTTCAGAATTGACATTCTAGTATGCGGTTTTGAAAGTTACTATATAGCGAAACATTAATCGACAATTGTTGTGGGTTCGCTTTATCGAAGTAGTACCTGTAGTTTCTATTTTGAGTAGAAGTACAGCTACGGACAGCTTGAATAGAAGTGGCTTTCAGAGGAGCTAACTTCCTGCCTCCCGGCATGAAACAACTCAGAGCGTTAGAAGAATGATTGAAGAAGGCACAGGCGGCAATCAGGCAGCATTTAAGGGATTGGTGATTATTTTTCACCATGAAGAGTTTGAAGAAACAGTTTTCCTTCGATTCTTGTTGATGTGCAGCCTTCTGTAGAACAGCAACACCGCTGACCCTTTGTGTTGGGGCGCGCTTTAGCGAACTGGCTTCTGGGAAAATTTCAATCTACAGACGCGCAAAAATGTCAATCCTTGATTTCCTTAAAAGTAACCGATTTCTGCGAAAGAAGGTGGCATTTGTTATCATAACTTTCGTTGAGCAACACAATGAGAGACATTTCGAAGATTTCGCACAGGGCGTCGATAGTTCAATGGATGATGTAAGTTACAAGCAGAAAGGTGCAAGCGAAAGCCAACATTGAAGTGGTTAAAAGCCTAACTGACGTAGAGTTGTACCGTAGCTAAGTGAAGAAAAAATGAAGCTAAAAAAGACAATTTTTCACATTTTAGGACAATTGCAGGGCAAAAGGTTGATCATATATGGTTAAATAATAATGAGAAGAAGAGAGGGAAGGAAGAAGAAACAACAACAAAGATTGAAGTCTGAAGGGTAAGACGTTATTTTAATATATTTGTGGAGGTCAAATTAGCCATTAAGAATCTGGAAGGCAAAGTTTCCAGTCCATGGGGCTTGTATTCTTAAACCTTAATAATTATATTTTGTCGGAGTCTCAGTGGATACATAAAGATTTCTATCTATCTACCATGTTGTGTAATTGCAATCGTGTTCCCTGGCTCTGGTGGCAGACAATCGTAGGCCGATTCTGATTGGCTGAGAGATTACTGCTCGCCATTTTGAAATTTGCTAACCAACAATAATACCCAATGTCCTAGATTCTAGGAAATCCAGTTTTGTCTGCATCCAGAGCTTTGGAGAGTCTGCATGACAGAGAACTGCTCTGGGTACAAGGTTGGTGTAATTGAAGGTAGACCAATACAGACTAATGTGCCAAGCCATAACTTGTGTTTCTTTCTAGTCTGATACCAGTATTGCATTACTTGGTAGACACGCAAAGGATTATGGGAAGGGATGAATTAAATTTCCTTAAGTTCCCATGATGCATCGTCGGGACATCGGAAAATAT
Source organism: Scolanthus callimorphus (assembly GCA_033964015.1). NCBI lineage: Eukaryota > Metazoa > Cnidaria > Anthozoa > Actiniaria > Edwardsiidae > Scolanthus > Scolanthus callimorphus. The sequence goes on from JAWWUD010000262.1 coordinate 20,992, forward strand.
ACCCTAAAAAATACCAGGACATAAAGAAGCCACCCCCTAAAAAATACCTTATAAAACAAAATGACCTCTAACAAAATACCACCAATAAACCTTTGTTGCTATTGGGCAATTCCAGAAAATAAAGGTAACCCCCCCCCCCCCCCCACGGGCGGCATTTGGAAATTCTGATGGGATGGGGGGGGGGGGGGGGGGGGGGGGGTTTAAGAGCTCAGAATTCTGATTGCAAGGGGGGGTTTTCGAAGCTGGATTTCTTTAACCTGCCCGGAATTCTATATGCATGGGGGAGTAAACCATTTTGGAAATTCTGGATGCATGGGGGGGTCAAAAACTAGTGCCGCCCGTGGGGAGGGTACCTTTATTTTCTGGAATTGCCCATTGTTTCTCGTCTCAAAACAAGCTTATTTTAGAGCTATAAATGAATAAAGAAAGAAAGAAAACGTTTTGCTTGGTTTGTGACCCTTTCGTTCATTTGCGTACCCCTAAAAAATACCATTTATTAGTGAAAGCCACAATGTTTCTCCGATACACCCTAAAAAAGTACCTGAGAGTCGATTTTGACCCCTAAAAAATACGACGAGCACCCCTATCAGGTCGACATGTGAAGACCCCCAGGGGCTAAAGTCTGAGATCAATCTGTTCCTATCGTCCAATTCATACATCATGAATGTTGTTGCTACTTGCATTGTCTTGCACTCATTTGACTGCCAACTTGTGATGACTTTTGTCACTTGCGTCCACTCTGAACATTTTCAAATTTTTCTTCAACTTGCGAAAAATGATATGGTGACCAGATGTCTCGTTTGGCCACCATCCCAAGTGTATACAAGTTTCCAATTTTCTTTGTTCTCCAAATTAACAAAATATTATGACCAAAACAAGTCATAAAAATGTTGTACTTATATTCTCTTAGCTGTTATTTTCCAGTTGATTTTGAACAGTGGCTTTTGTGACAGTGACAGTTTTTGAACATAAACATAAACAATGCAGCACGCAATGCCAGGGCTGCAAATTGCGGCCATGCCGGTCCCTTTTGTGACTAAGTTTTCTCTTTTGCGACTAAACTTTGTCTGTCAGTCAAAGTTTTGAGACTCACTTCTTGTGTAACTCGCTGGCGCAAGTTCAATTTTTGCGACTAACATGTTAGAAAATGCGACTAGAATTTTGAAACTTGTCAAAAAAATTTGACTGGACTTTTTTTTAGATTTTCAGCCCTGAATGCATTATAGAATGGCATGGGCCTTTAATGTGCCAATCCTGATGAGTAAAAATCTATAAAACATAAGGCTTTTTGTAGTAAATTAATGCGTCTGAGACTGACTCCTGGGGGGTACTCCCTTACAAGAGCTATACGGGTATGTGCCGCCAAACGGGGTCCCGATTTCTTCCTCCAGCCGATAGAACGGGGTATCGTTTAGGAACCGTCCTCTAGAACGGGGTATGATAATGAAGACCACCCAGTAAAATCTTCAAGAAAGCGAGCCGGCGGTCACGTATTGTTTTATTAAATGTAAAGAATTCAACAAGCGCTAACATTCTATTACAGATAAAACCCATAACATGTATACAACAACAATTTTGATTTACAGGTATCATTAAGTTCTCTTTAGAACGGGGTCTCATTTTGGGTAGCTTTTCTTCAAAAAATCGTTTTAGAACGGGGTCCGCATTTGAAATTCGCAGCGGCACATACCCCCCCCCCCCCCCCCTCCCAACCCCAATCCCACAATGCCCAGTACTGTCGCCATAGCCACCATACAACCCCACCCTAATTGAGTTGCCAACCCATTGATAGTGGGAGTGTAATGATTAAGTTGATTAATGTATAATGTTTTAATTACATGTAATTGTTGTCAAATGTACATGTGGCATATATATACATTTACTTAAAAGATTACTATGTACAAATTCCTATTGTCTTGTCTCACTGATTTCCTGCTGCAAATCGTCCCACGCACTAGGTGGTCCAACATTTCCTGTCATATTTCTGAGACAGACATCTATCTGAGCACCATCCCCATTGGTTCTGCTGTTCTCTGGGTGCTGATTGGTTACTTGATGCAAGGCTCTGCTGTTCTCTGGGTGCTGATTGGTTACTTGATGCGAGGCTCTGCTGTTCTCTGGGTGCTGATTGGTTACTTGATGCGAGGCTCTGCTGTTCTCTGGGTGCTGATTGGTTACTGGATGCAAGGTTCTGCTGTTCTCTGGGCACTGATTGGTTACTTGATGCGAGGCTCTGCTGTTCTCTGGGTGCTGATTGGTTGCTTGATGCGAGGCTCTGCTGTTCTCTGGGTGCTGATTGGTTACTGGATGTGAGGTTCTGCTGTTCTCTGGGCGCTGATTGGTTACTTGATGCGAGGTTCTGCTGTTCTCTGGGCGTTGATTGGTTACTTGATGTGATGTTCTCTGTGTAATGGCAGCTTGACGAACCTGATTTCTGTTTCCATGGTAACACGTTTTCCTAACTTCCTTCCTAAAAGACTGCGTTCTAAGTGAATATATCACTATATTGAAAAAGAGTTTGAAAACACTAACACGTCTGCTATTAAGTAATCATCCATGCAAGAAGGAACCGAAACTCCATTGTTCTATGGCATTGAGGGTTCCCCACATAGGATGTGTCCCTTTGTTTTACCACAGAAAGTTGTCATGACTAGTAACATAATACAAGTGAAACAATTATTGATTTCGACTTGCTTGAGAAAATATGGCGATAATAACTCTCCAGACCAATCAGATTAAAGGAAAACAAAGGAAAAAGAATCACTATTTTACGCTAGGTTCCACATATACGAAGACTTTAAAAATCGTATATCCTGTATATGAGTACCACATGTGCTTATATCTTACCATAAATCCTGAGAAAAGTATTTCTTTCGTGGTAATTTTACCAATTTTTGTGTCTAAGCCAATGAAATCGCCGATATTTTCAATAGAACATAATTGCATTCCAGCATGCTCTGCCGTTGGCTTGGGTAGTTCTTATACGGACCATTACTTAAACTGAAGTAAATTTCTCGTGATTTCTCTAGCCTGGTCCCTGTTGAAGAAACATGTGTCACTAATCCGGCTCTTAAAGACCAGGCAACTGCTAATATAAGAGTCGTCAAGAATAACGTTGTAGCAAGCTTCCTATTTCTGCGAACTGTGTTGTTAGTGGGGAACTTGTTAAAATATGTCTGTTTGATTCCCATAGCTAAGTAAGCAAGGGCTATGATGACGAATAGAGAGATTGTAAACACCGAATTTGTGGTCATCATTTTGGATGTATTTGATGAAATGTGATGATTTTGTCCTTTCTTCGCATCAAATACTGTGGAGATCCCTCCTCTTAGGACTGCCAGAAACCAAGCCATTGCAATTCCAATGTAGTAGTACTTCTCATGCAATGTTCTGTGCTGGAACGGCCTGAACGTGGCGTAGCATCTCTCAATTGCTATGGCAACGAGCATAAAGAGAGAAATCGCACCAGAGAAGTGAAAACATCCATTGCAGGCAACTCCAAGCGCCGAGTTAAAGTTTTTGTAGTCGCCATAGTAAACTGTAATAGCAATCATCAGACTCACAAGACCGGTTACAATATCTCCAACTGTCAGACTGATTAGTAAATAGACTGGTTTTATTTCCCGAAATCTTTTGCGGAAAAATATACTGAGGGCGAGGCTGTTCGCGCTAAGTATGATAAACGATTCAACAGCAGAACGGAGAACCAGATAACCCGGCTTTTCGAGTCAAATGAATAGGTGTGGTGATGGCTGTTTTCGTTCGACAAGTTTCCGGCCAGTTCTGTAATAGACATGACGAAACTCTGCTGAGATGGAAGGAACGATTGTCAATAGCCTATTCTTTTAAAACAGGTTTTGGAGCGCCGTTTTCAGTGACATGTAACTTTGGACTTGATATTAGAGTCAGAGTCAGAAAAGATGTCTTTTAAGGCCTTGGACCGCTATTTGAAGATGAGCATTCAGCGATTAGAAGCTTCAGTTGCTTTGAAAGGTGCAAGAAGACGACGTTTAAGATCTTGGGCTGCTCTTTGAAGATGAGCACTCGGCAGTTAGTTCTTCAGTTGCTTTGACAGATGCATGAAAGATGGCTCATTTAAGGCCTCGGGCTGCTATTTGAAGATGAACACTCAGCGGTTAGGAGCTTCATTTACTTTGAAAGATGCGAGAAGACGACTTTAAAGCCTTTGACTGCTATTTGAAGATGAGAATTCAGTGGGTAGGAGCTTCAGCTAGTTGCTTTGAAAGATGCTCAAAGATAACTTTTAAGGTACCTGGCCAGTTCCTGGACAGAATGAGATGTTGTAGGTATTGCGGTTATAGCAAACTGTGAGGTTGTTCCAGGAATATTCTCATTTAAAGGTAATAAAACGATTATATGAAGCTATTGTTTCCAATCCATTACGTACCTTGCGTCAGCAGTAAAGTATACCAAAAGAATGAATACCTTATTAACGACCTCCGGCTTTGAGAAGCGATCATTAAAACGACCTAATTGCTCCTTTTGAAGGAATGATTGATCGAAAAAAAAACCCGCTCGTTTGGTCGGCACTCTTTGGATTTTATTTAAAGTGCAACTGGAACGAATTTTAACCCATTCCATTTCGTTCATATTGAAAAATGCTCAATGAAAGAAAAATGACGCTTCTCTCGATTTTAAATCATTCTTGGTTGCAGAAATATAAAAAGTTCGAAAATTATGCAAATAAGCAGGCGTATGACGTCACAAGATTGACACAGCTTCAGCTTTGGATAATAAAATTGGGATTTCTCAGCATGCTTTTAACTTAAACTCTTGAAACTTTCCAGAATGATAGTCCATCTTGTGACGTCATTAGTCTACTAATTTGCGTATCTGTTTAAAATGTTGGATTCCCTGCTAGCAGAGGCCTCTTTTCTCTCTGCATCATGAAAATCTTAAAATAAACCTCTGGAACAAAAACGCGATAACAGAAACATGAAATCCTGTTGCGGTCTTTTATATTTATAAAAGCTGCATCGTAGGGTCCTCTTTATGCGCGCCAAGTGCGCTGCAATTACTTTTCCGCCATGATCTGGATTGAGAAAATAATGGCATTTTCAGACCCCGCCCACACGTATTCGCATATTTTCGAAAACGGAGATTGTTTTCTGCGTTTTTAAAAAAATCCGTGTTCACACGGACCGTATTTAAATCGTATTTGCCCGTCCACACGTTTACGCGACAACGGTTCGAATACGCAAGACTTCACCTATCGGGCATGCGCGGGATGCGAGCTCATGCGTCCTTCGAAAAGGAAGTGCACTGGACCCTAACTTCCACGTCATCGTATTTGAAAACTTTCGTTTTAGACCGTCCACACGAATACGATAAATCTTCGTTTTCTAAAATCTATGGACCGGCGAGCTTTTTCTAAAACCTCCGTTTTTGTTCCCGAAAACGCCGTATACGGGAGGTGAGGTGCAAACGGAGAAAAAAAATATCCGTTTTCGAAAATATCCGGATACGTGTGAACGGGGTCTCAAATGTCGCAATTAGTACGGCAGATCTCCAATTCCGGCTGTCGACGGCTAACTGGTCACAGAATCGTAAGCAATGTGAGGTATACGGCTAAGAAAATTTTAGTTCTTGAATATAGTTGAACAAAGATATATTTGATGGAAACAATTAAATCTGATGTGAAACCGTTTGGACACTGATTTTGAGCTAATGAAAGCTATTTTGAAAATGCAAAAGTTGCCGAAACATGTCATCTGATCGACTGTACAGTTAGACAAGGGAAGGAGTATAATATATGGGAAAATCTCGTAGCTCAATTTTTACGCGCGCGTTGATTTTAGAAACACGAGGGCGTAGCCCACGACAAAAAGCTGAATTCGACAAAACAACAGGTTACCCGCGCGAAAAGAACGTTCTAAGCTCCAATCATTACACTAAAATAATATCAAATCTTTGCTATGGGATTCAAGAAAATTAACTATCAATTATTTCGCACATGTATTGACTGGAAGCAGCGAGGTGGTGTACATTTAGACAATGCGCCATTCAGTAAGCTCTTTCTCTAAGCACAAGTCTGTGCACCAAATACTCAACTTTCCCTGGAAAAATAATTTTTGTGAAAAAAGTTTTTCAGGATCGAAAAATCATTGTAAATATCTCTATTTTTATGCAAATTTGCATGTCCCAGCGTCACACGTTCAGCGCCTGGTGTAAATATATTTTTACTTATTTCTTCATGGTTAAAACATACAACGCAAAACTTGCCATAAATCGAAGTTCCAATCCTAAATGAAATAAATTATATGGTATTTTCTTCAATATATCCATCTTCGATATTATTAGTGAAAACGTCTTTGTCATTTTCGTGTCCCAAAAATTTGATAATTTTAGCATATTTCAGGTTTTTTAGATTTATTGTCAAAATAAGCAACGCCGCAAATGAAACAAACTGAGCCAACTGTGGTCTATAGATTTTTATGTCGAAATGTGGCATTCTGACTGAGATCGGAAATAAGTTCTTGGAAATATAAAACTTTGAAGTTTACTGAAAGCATTGTCCCCACCAAAATTTAAAGCATAATAATACGACCGGGGTCTGCATTTCCTCTAATATATAGATAACCATAAGCCTTATTGCACTAAGAAACTACAGATGTGTGGTCTAGCAAAAATGCAGTCATTTGGTCTATTGCCCGGACTTATAGCCTATTTTGAGAGAGTTTAGCAATGGCGTGAAGTTTACTGAAAGTTTTGTCCCCCACTTCATAAAATTTGCATAACTAAACAAACGACAGCAAATGTGACTGCTACCGAAGTTTGTTTCTAATTTCTTCGTTTACGTTTTAAAAAAATCAAGGTTTTTTGCTCAAACTATTTAAATATATACATCTGAGATTTCATTCGCACCGATGAGGTAGATTTCGGCTATAACACACGAGATTTAAAACTCACAATGTTATTTTTGTAGTTAATGCAATTCGGAAGAAATTCATTACAGTTTAGAAAAAGTTATTTATTTTTTCTGTTTTTCAGATAACTTTAGCGCGCGATTATTTTCGCATTTATCGCAAATCAACGGGAATTCTTTCAAGACAATAGGTATCTTAGTAGATTTGAAGCGTTGTCTATATTTTGCAAAAAATAGGTATTTTGAACCACTGCCATTGCGTGTTATTAATAAAAAAAAATAAGAAAATTTGCGCTCGAGGGTGGCTTATAGCAATTTTTAGTTCACTCTTCGGTCTGATATGGCCTGTATCTCACGTTCTATACATACACAGAAAGGCAAGCCACTTTGCAAGAAACATGCAATTGATCGTTATATGTGTTTACATGTTTTGTTTAAATTGACGCTTCCATGGCAACGAAATGGCGGCCCTCCATTTTTTGAGTTGAAGAATCCACCCAGACATGCAAGATAACTTTTCGCAATACCAACGCCAATGAGGTCAGACTATAAGTTTGAAGAAAGAGGCCAAGAGCGTTTCGAAGACCATTTTTTGGTCAAGAAAACCAAGCGTAGTCAATCAAAATCGTGAGCCAATCAGATCCTTTCCTATTTTCGCCTAGTGCGACATGTCTGTTGCGACATGTCTCGAAAAACAAGCCAAAGGAGTGCACTGAACAACGATCCGATTGGCTCACACGATTGTGATTGACTACGCAGCAAACTTAACTGCCAAAGGCTCACTAGATTTGAACCTACAGGGTCGGATGTTATCTGAAACATTTGCAAATGGCATTTCTAAAATAAAGGTATTTATGATAAACGTTGTGACTGGTAATTTTTCCAACTGTTATGTACAGTTCGAATTTTTGATATTGAGAAAGTGCAAGTGGATTTTTTTGCAAAAGAAAGGAATCTTGCGTTTGACCAGTTACCAGACCCCACCCGGTAAGGAGATAAAATTGCTCATATTATCAGAAATATTGATCAAAATCAGTTGAAAAGTAGATAATTCGACGTATTTCTCTATAAACCATAGTACAAAGTAGCCAAATGCAAAACGTTATGAGTAAAGAAAAATACGTCGCAAAACTCGCATGTGACGGTATTGAGTACCACCTCGCTGCTTCCAGTCATTGTAGAAGGAAGGATCACGTTTTCATGAAGCGCAGGACTAGGTTTGCAAAACAGGAACTGTGCATCAAATACGCATTTCCCACCTACTAGAACAAGATTCCCTAATGTGCATTGTGAATTTTAATTGTGCCATTTTGCTTTTCTCAGCTGTTTCTTGAAAGTAGTCCACCTGAGGTATGGCACTTATTTTTTTATAAACCTCGTTTACAAAGCTCAGACAGATTTGCCAAAAATATAAAGAACGTTTCCATAAATGGTTAGTGTCAATGTCCTGTTTTCGCACCTTTTAATTCATTGCAAAAACTCATTTTTCAAGGAAAGGTGTGTGTGAATAAATTATGTGTTAAAAAAATGCCAATGGCTTTCCTTAAGGTATGAGTATACCTTTGCGCGAGAGACGTCAATTTTTCGCGAAAAAAATCACTGTCGCGTCATTATTTACACTACAAGGGCCATTTATATATCGTTTTAAAGCTTGTGAAACGGCCTTACTTGCTAAGTGGTATATTTATATGCAACGTTAATTTGATGGAACATTTTCGTCGTTTTGTGCTTCAAAGGAAAAGTACCAATTTTTGCTTTTTAAGAGTTCCTGCCACTTCCAGTTAATGTTAACAGCTCCAGATTTCCCCAAAATGTATTCCTTAGAGGGCGATCTGAAAAAAGGTGTGCGGGATTTTTGATATTTTACGTATTTTCGGAAATATTATGTAAAACAGATTGAAAATCGATATTTTTGGCAATTCTAACACAAAAATTAGCATAAAATATGTTTTGAAAGGAAAATCAAAAATCCCGCACACTTTTTTTTAGATCGCCTTCTAAAGAATAGATTTTGCTTAAATTTGGATCTGTGCAATTTAATTGGAAGAAGCTGGAACTTTTTCAAGAAAGTCGGTACTTTTTTCTTTAGAGCTAAACAAATATATGTTAATGTACAATATAATGAAAACAAAGTTATTCATCACATAGCCCAATCTTTTAGCTTTAAAATGATATATGAACGACGTTTGTGGTGTAAATTGTGACGCGATACGAAATTTTTTCCCGCGACACCCTTCAAAGGTATACTCATACCTTAAAGAAATCTGTCCCCAAATTTGATTTTGTTTGTCATTCTCAGAGGACGTTGCGAATTTGATTCCTGATTACTGTTTTTTTTTAGGGAACCTGATGTCTTTATAAAAGTCTTCTAGAATGTTTTTTGGTCGGCCCGCGCGCACAATTACATTAAAACATTCTTTTTATAATTGAAGTAAATTTACTTAGGAAATGGCAGGAAGCGCAATTGTTCAATACCAAGTTCTCATTTACACCTGGACTTTTCCAAATTATTTCAATAGTTCGAAATTGCAGCGTGCTTCGTGCGTATAAAGAGGATGCTGTGGTGTAGTGTTGTGTAGCATATACAAACCAAAACATTGAAATGGGCTATGATTAATTTTGGAAATTTTCTATGACGTTTTTTCAGTGACTCCATTTCTTCAGCGTGGTTCTCGTCTCCCAGATTTAGAATTTCAATAACCTCGTAGTTTGATTTTCAAACCCGCGGCGCGCTTCGAGCGCATCGAAAAGCATACAAACAAACTACTCAGTTGGTCCGCCTCCCTTCGTAAATTCGTGGACCCGCCACTGCCTGACGGCATCTTGAATAGCCAAGCCTTTGTTTAGAAGCAAAATGAAAGTTTACAAAGCGTTATTAGAGATGCCCAGTGCAAACGTTAATAGAAGTCTCTATTAACTCTTTTGAAATTCAACTTTTACCTCACTTGCTTACAGCATCTTGAAAACGGAGATTATATTTGAAAAAATTCGCGTCCACAAGGACCTTATTTTAATTAGAAAATCGTATTTGCCGTTCCACACGTATACGCGAAAATGATTCGAATACGCAAGACTTCACCTATCGGGCATGCGCGGGATACGAGCTCATGCGCCCTTCGAAAAGGAAGTGCACTGGACCCTAACTTTGACGTCATCGTATTTAAAAACCTCCGTTTTCGATCGTCCACACGAATATGATAAATCTTCGTTTTTAAAAATCTACAGTCTGGACAGCGTTTTCTAAAACCTCCGTTTTTGTGCCCGAAAACGCCGTATACGCGTGGACGGGGTCTCTCTGATACTTGAAAGTAATGGTCCAGCAGTTAGCTGGTTAAAATCGCACACCAAAATATTTAATCAATCCCTAATTTATTAATAAATTGTTTCTTTTTGCCACAACCCGCTAGTCCATTCTATAAGGTTTCCAACGATATATTGGTTGACATGTTTTGGTTAAACTAAGGACGTGTATGATTGTTTTTCCGATGACGGCATTTTAGGACGTGGTGCGTATTGTATCTTTGTATGCTCGTACAAAACAGAAATGTCATTTCTTTTACACAGCTACATCAATCAACGCGTTTAGAACCCTGTGCATGTTCTTTTTGGTAGAAGTGCTTTTACGCAACTAACGTTTCTCAAATGATGTGAACTTGAGTCAGAAATGACCAATTTTTTGGTCAAAATGACCAGTACGTTTTTACAGTGTGGCTCTCTTTTCTGATGTTTTATAATTTTTTTTATTTTATACGACCTAAAAAAAGCCAACCAACGCCTGCTAGCAGGCTATTCTTCACCCCACGTGTGGGTTGAATTCAACCCTCGGTTTGCGAATTTGTAACCAAGTGTTAGGTAGGCAATGACCAGGATCTTCTCAAGTTTTTCGTGGTTTATTTAACATATGGGACTAGCTCACAAAGCTTTAACTACACACTAACAAATACTTACAAGACTAACTACAAAGGCCAATTCAGCCATTCTTTTATATCCTAGATCCAGACAACAGCCCATGGGGTAAAAGCAATTTTTGACAATTAAAGAGCATTAAATTATGAAGCGAAGAAAATAACAATCGCTCAATTAGCCAAAGTCAATCAATGTAGACGTCTAATTAATAAACAGTGACGGGCTGTTTCAGGTTCTAGGACTTACAGTAAAAATAGAAAAATGACAAAGATTGACAAAATTAGAGATACTAAGAGCGCATGTCCTAAAAGACAACGTTACTACAAAGCTGAATAACTGCGCATGCCTTAAAGGCTAGCGTGACTGCAAATTTTCATTTATTATCAAACAACGGATAAATTGTTCCACCAACATCAAGAGGGGTTATTGGTTTACAAGTTCGGGCTGACAAACTTAACTTTTACAAAACTATAAAGCCTCCCGAGCTTGTAAACTCGGCTGTTTTCAACTGCGCAATCAAAATTGCTGAGACCGCTTGATTTTGGTGTACAAGAGGTTACAAAGTTGTTTACGAATATAATTATAGTATCCAGACCTGTTCGAGCTCTCGAAAGCAGACACTTGTTAATCTCGCTGAAGGAGACTCCCGCAAAAAGGCGTCCACTTACTGAAACTTTCCTGGCGACAAACACTTAATCTCTAGTCGCCATTTTTGCGACCAAATTTGATAGAACAACATCTTGGATAAATGACTTGTGTGGCCCAAGTTTCAATTCTGCGACCATATATTTTATTTCGGGACCTTTCGTTTTACTCGTAATTTGTCGCTTACTATAAAAGAGAATAAGAAGTCTTCAGGTGTAGCTTCATCATTTAGCTTTTCTATATTTATCTCTTCTCTAAGCTTGGTCCATTCCATTGTCTTCGTATCACGCAATTTTTTATCCATGCAACATCTAAAAGGGACTGCACTTTATTGACATGTCATATCATTTCGCAACTTGGCATGGCAACACCTGTAATATTTAGCGCTGCACATTATGATTTTCATGGGCGTGCCACAGTCGTGAAGTCTATTTGTGACCTTAATTACAAGCCACCGTGGCTCCTAGGAGCATTCCACGCCATACAGATTCACACATTGTCACTTTCTACACAAAAATGATATTAGATAACAGCTACACCGACAGTTTGGCATTATTTCTTCAGTTATATCTCACTGCATTGCACTTAAACTCTTAAAAAGTATTTTTCAGTTCTTCTCACTTAAATTACTCAATTAGCAAGATCCCCTCGAAATTTATTACAAATTCCTGAGAAGGCAGAAGTATCTTGATTAAAATTTTATGAAATATAAATCTCGAAGCCAAATTTCTTCAGAAAATCAAAATAGAGATAGTGGCATAATTATATTATTTCTTGATAATTTTATTGCACACACTGTTAGGTACTTTCCAATTAGATCTTGTTCACGAAGGGTGTTTTTCAATAAGCGAGTTTATTTTATCATTGTGATCGTGCAAACCTACAAAAGCGTCCTTTTCTAATTCCACCCTCGTCTTTTGTAATTGTAAATAGCCGCTTTTGTGTTGTATCAGGTATAGATTTTGGCGCCAAAAGAGATCCGTGTTACCATAGAAACCTAATTTCCCATATATGGAAACCATCTGCCTTGAGGCAGGTGCCGGGAGTAAAATTGAATTAATTTTGCTCGAAAAGCTACAGAGAAAATCGAGTTTGACACACATATCGACAAATTAGATTTGTTTTTCCAGCAGAAACTTATAAATTTTAGATCTAGAGAGACAAATGTACGAAATGGTTTGATTTTTCAGGCGGGAAAATCTGACGAAGTAGTCGGCGGGTTAATCGCATCGGCTTGTCAATCAGATATCACGAAGCTATGAATCCAGGCCTAAAATCGCTTCCCTGCATTAAAATTAATGAACATTCTCATAAACGAAAGCGAGAGGTTCGGTGGAGTCAGTTAGAGTCAAACTTTAAGTGCACGACTTTGGGAATTCAAACGGGGCTAAACCGGGATGTGTCAGCCTGCGTTGATTCAGCGACGATACAAGTGTCACCGCTTTAAGCTAAAATCTTAGAAACAAGCCATGACAGCCTTAAGCATTAAAATTACGCTGGAGGTAGGTTTTCTGATAAGAAATGTTAGCATAGCATAGCTCATGACAGAACTGAAGTATTAGAAGAATTTCTTAGTAAATGGAAGATAACATTATTTCCGTGTTTTTCCTCCGTAGGTCTTTCTACTTTTGGCAATTTTTGGCGCCGTATCTTATTTTGCCAAAGCTCAAGGTATGCTAGCTAACATAAACATTATGTTTATTCTCGCACAACTCGATACTATATCCCGCACTTTAACGCAGCGAGAACCTATAGTTAGATTAAGGAATATTCTTCGGTGAATATTGATTCTTGCATGTTTAATTGTAGTATTTTTTACGATCATTTTCCGGTCTACCAGCGGAAGTTTTCCTCTAGTGACGTTGAAAACTCACTGTAGCTTGTGTTTTGATTATATATCATTGCACATCTCCGTCATTTTTCGAAAATAAATTGGAAAATCTTATTATCTCGGAATTTCTCGCATCGCGTTTTTCTATTGCCATTTCTTTGCTTTTCCCGTAAACACTTTCTAACGTTGAAAAATACAGATATTAAGGAGTAATTTTCCAATAACCCTGATGAATGGTTGGCGATCAGCCATAGTTTGACTCGATAAGGCATATCTATTGACTTAGTTATAATTTCCCATTTTATGAAAATACACTATTTAAACAACAGAAATCGAGTAGTGTAGTCCCCATGATATTTCAAACACCGCGAAGGAATTTGATTATTCTCCAGACTAGACTAGTTTTACACACATTGTGATTGTTAACTCATTTTTCGCTATGTCTATTGTATTTCCATGTAAAGTAGCTCGCTGAATAAATTTCACATTTATAAAAGTCTACATAGCACAAGAAGGCTTGACAAAAGAAATACTCATAACCATAGATATTGAAGAGATTCTCTCATATTTAAATAATTAGGGAGAGTAATAGAAACTTTGACGGCCTCCACCTTCGGTTTTCCCCGAATTAGTCATATTTCAAAACAAACTTTTATTTCGTTTTCACAATATTTCTTTTTTGGAGCTCGTTGCGTCAAGCGGTATGTTATAAAGTGAAAATTGCTGTTAAAAGTTTTGTTTTCAGTTCGTGGGACGTTTAAGTTTTAATGTGTTTTTTTCTGTTAAAACATCAAACTGTTTTCTATTATATCGTTATATATCGAGACAATGCGCTCTAAGACGATAATTTATACATGCTGGCAGTGAAAGAGCTACCAAAGATAGCAAAGGGTTTTTAGCTGCCTTTGTTGAAGTATTTTTAATGTTTTTTTCAGGATCTTCGGTTTATTTTTAATGAAGTTTCAGCCCCTAAGATGCTTTTCCAATTACAGCAAATCATAAGAATCAAACTTTAATGAATTTCGTCAAAATTTATCGGATAGGTGACCAATAAGTTTGCTTTCTTTCGCCCTACACCATCTTATTCAAAACTAATTGAAATCATCCGGGGCAAAAAGTTGGCCTTTTGGTTTCAATTTGGCATTTAATTTGAGGGAAAATCTATATTATTGTGTCCAACTTTGTGGTTTCGTTTTTATTTCTTCCTTAAATGGGGTTGATGAATTATTAATGTGGGATCTCGGCTGTAGCAGAAACCTGACGATCAGGTACCAAATGTTCTTCAAAAACAACAAAAAGACGAGCCCTAAAACGAACGCGCGCACTCAAAACTGTACAAAACAACAAAAGCGGCCACCCGCGTCTCAACGTGTTGCAATGCGCGACAGATTTTCGCGCGCTTTTTATGTTTTGGCGCGAATTCGCATTAGTCCTCACTGACCACGTGCAGGCTTTCGTCGTTGCTTTATTTATTTCTCTCCCCAAAAATGATCATCTTTAGTGGGCTTTCTGTTATGTTCAGGTGAAAAGTTGTGCAAAATATCCTTTTTCTCATCCACAGTGTATCCATTATTAATTAAGCAGTTAGGCAGCAAGATGACTTTCCGATGATATAGTGTACTAACATTTTAAAGTGTAATATGTTTGCGGTCTTGCCAACAGAGTATTTATAAAACATTGTTAGATACGTGTGTTAGCTTTCCCTAATATCAATATGCCACCACCACCGTATTTTATCATTATTATTTTTTTTTTTCGTGAAACTGTTTGACTAAAGGATGGTACTTAAATATTTAGGAGATAATCTAGGTTGGCTCTCAAGGCCCTATTGAAGTTCGTGTTTGAAGTACGAATTTTCTCCCTAATCCTCGCTATAGATCGTATCTTATGCATGCAAAGAAAAGGAATTATGAATTTTCATATATACGGCTTTCAAAAGTTAAAAAGGAACTTAAAAGATATGTAGTGTTTCTATTTTGACATCTTTTATCCGTTTGCTTTGATCTCATCGATCTTCTGCTCATATTACAGCCTCTGTTTTATAAAATGGAACTTCTGTTTGTATTTGTTTTTCTTCCTTTTTTTTTGTTACTTTGAAGAAATAGTTTCCCAAAACAAGAACCCACCATGTGGCACTTGTGAGACCAAACACTGTCTCAGATATGTCGCATCAGTTTTCTTAAGTTTTTACATTGATATTCTTAGCTATTTTATGCAATATCTTCTTGTTTTTTGGCCCAGAAGTAGCAGCTGGGTATCTGCCATATATTTGCTTGTTACTCTGTATGTCTTCTCCAAAGAATTCAACGTAAAAGAAATCACTAACGTTTCAAAATATTTTACTTCTTCATTAGCAGCGAATAGTGAGTTTCAGAGATTGCAGGCAAACACATTTAAAAATTAAACAGGTTTTACAATCTTCGGTCACTTTCAAAGATATGAAAGGTTCTAATTTTCTCTCCAGTAATGTTATGCTTCCTCGTAAAATTAAATCATTGTGCTCCTTTAGTTTCCTTGATGACTTACAGTTCGAAAAGCACTATACTCAGCGGGGGTTTACTAGTGAAAATGTGAGCTTTTTTGTTACGCAACCTTAAAATGACTGCTATATGATCTTATCTTGTATATCTATTTTGCTTTTCAATTACGTTCTAGAGAGTATACGCTGCTAAACGAATTAAATTGTAACATTTAGGTGCTTATGTGTCAGGAAAACTCGTTGCATCCGACATGTATCTGTACATGATAAAAGTTGTTTTCATTGCAACGTTTTTAAATGAAAAGGTACAAAATACTCCTGGGGATTAATCTCTAAAATAAATTATTCACTTGTTGACCCTCCACTAGTTACTTTTCAAAATAATGCTCTTGACTAACGCTTTATCCTAGATTTTCTAGAAAATCATAGCAATCATGGCAGAAGTAATAACTAGTCTCTAGAATATACGATACATTGTTTATGCAAGAAAGACTTGCTGCCCATTACTAATTGGTTGCATGAAGCTGTGTAGGTGACGCCCTTGGTAGTTAGTCATACAGTAAACTAGGAAGGTAGAGATCACGCACTCATGTATGTTCGTGATTCACTGAAGGGCTTTCTTCTGAAATAAGATAACAAATTTTGAGTTTTTATAAACACCAGATGTCAATAAATGCGTTCCACATGCATGACACGCACCATCTATATGTTTTTCTAACTCATAACGTAAGAAAGTATATATTTTTATACAAAATTTTAAAGTTCTATTAGAGACGTTTTGGCTTGTTTATCCTTCGGGAAAAGCCCATCTATCAGCTGCTACTACTTTGATTTGCATCCATTTGATATTTTACAGGAATCGTATCCCATTTTACGGGAGCAATGCTTTCTGCCGTAGAAATAGTCCTGTTTTTATAGCGAGTAAAATGGATAGGATATCCTTCCCTTCGATTGTAGGCACTGAACCAAAAATGTTTGCGTGTGCAGGAAAATGCTGGTATCATCTATTGTCTAATAGATTTAAATTACACAAATCGTCAGCTGGAAACTAAAGTACTTCCAACATCCATTGACTAATCATATCAATTGATCACTGCCGTGCGTTTGTGATCAAACATATCATTTTTAGGGAATGATGCATACTTTGTTTGACGAAAATGTTTTAATGAAATAGGCAATTGTTTCCTTATTAGGGCTTACTGCCATTTTCGGATAACACGCGAACACAAATTCTGCGCGATTACTCACAGCCCGTGAGCCAATCAGGATCTTTTTTCGACTAGTGCACTGAAATGGTTTACTGTCGCGATACAAAAGCAAGTAGCTACAATAGGTGAAAAATGTAACAATGGTATTGGGTAACACAGGCTTTGAGTGACGGCACAGAAAAGCCAAATTCCTAAAAGCGGTCACGACCTTGCTCGCACAGTTTCGCGTATTTGATCCGAAAGGTAGCGAGTAAATTTTTAATTTTCCGAAACTCGATAAAGACCACACGAAAAATGGGAAGAAGAAATTTTAGTTTCACTTAAAGAGCCCGTGTCAACCACTCCATTGTTATTGTTTTCGTTCGATATTAGAAGGCGAATTACGAGTAGAAATATCTAAATCCACACCTAAAAACAAAGTTTCAGATCTGATTTACCAAATTCAATCGAGAACATTGCTCTATATTATCTAAATCAGCTGATGGAAATGGATGCTTTGTCCGACTTGGCATGTTGCTATGCTTTGCGAACATATACTGTTTCCGGGAAACGTTGTCACCCAAAAGCCTATAAGCTTGAAGCGCAAAGGATGATGGGGGCATTTAAACTGCTACTGTTTGATCTGAATTCAGACAGTTATCGCAAACACAGGTAAAATGATTAAATTTCAGCACGTTTCCAAGCATGTTTGTTTCTAATATTTTACAGAAATTTAAATAAAATCTTTACCCACACTCCCTAGCGCACCAAGCTTATAGGCTTTTTGGATGACAATGTATCCCGGAAACGGTATATATTGTAGAGCAAACCGTCGATCACGCACTCGAACATCGTACCGTTAGTACTCGTTCCACGCAGACCGAGACGTTGAAACGTTTAAAAAAGTGGAACGCATGTTGTACAGTTCAATGCTAGGGGAAGATTTCGTATGACTGTGAAAAGTTCCGCGAAAGAGTTGACCGCGCCGCGACCGTGACCGTACCGCGACTACGCGATTTCGTTCGGTATCTACAGCAGGCCAGGTTCGGTACCGTCACCGCGACAGTACCGCGCCGTGTCACGGTACTTTTCACAGTCATACGAAATCTGCTCTATTGATAAATTCATGACATGATGAGTGCGATATCGTTTTTTCAAGAGTGAAATTTAACGTGGAATTCACGAGTCGAATGATGATTTTTTTCTTTAATCCCATAGCAAAGATTTTTTATTATTTTATTATTTTGTATTATTGCATTCTCGTACCCAGAGCTCCCGGCTCGTCACTTCGCAGGGGAGGCTCTGGTGGCGGCCATTTGAGGGCCTTCGGTGATTGGCTGGTTTTGAACGTTGGAGCATGCGCTGAAAGGTCTTTCTCTCTGCGGCTCTGTATTAAATCTCGCGCATGCGTCAGTGGCTGTCACCAGAGCCTCCCCCGCGAGGAAACGAGCCGGTGAGCTCTGGGTTCGAGAATGGTATGATTGTAGCCTTGAACTTCGCGCGCAGGTAATCTGTGTTTTTGTCGAAATCAGAGCTTTCGACCATTGAATTCCACGTTACAGAATGCCTGTCGACCGTCATGCAACGCGGCCGTGGTAAACAAATCAAATGTACAAGGCGTTCCTCGTTTTGCCCTGTTCTGTTGCGCGAAAACTCGAAGAAGGCTCACAATGGCTGTCAACGCGTACGGCAGTGAAGATGTCTAAATGTGCCAAGAAAATGGCAAACTTCAAATGCTCACAAAGTGGCTCTGAAGTATTTTCGTATGATATGAAAAAACGATACCACGGCGGCGTTGCATGACGGTTCACTCGTCTGTAGCCAATCAACGCGCGTACGAATTGAGCTATGGGATCTATAAAATACTAATTCAGTTTGTAGAAAATTAACTCTATTGTTAAAACAAGCGCATGCTATATAAAAGATCCTACTTTCAAAATAATAGATTCGAAATGTTTTTTGAAAAGCTTATTCCTGGTGCGGGTTATGCATGAGACCCCGTTCACACGAGAACAGTACAAAACCGGACCGGTACAATTGTGGTACGGTACCGCCTGTTCATACGGTACCGGTACAATTCTGGCACGTTTTGCAACAGTGTTCACACGGGACCGTGCCGGACCTAGCCGTGCCAAAATCGGTCCTGTACCACAGGTCCCGTGTGAACGTGCCAGAATTGCACCGGTCCGGTTTTGTACCGGTCTCGTGTGAACATGATTTGTCAGTATGGACGTGGATCAGGCTTAACCTGAGGGTCTAGGCGTTGCTAGGTCTTTAAGTAGTTCCCTTTCGGGAATAAATGAGAACTATCGTTGTAACGAAAGCTTAGGTGGAACATCCAGAGGGAATAGACATTTGCGCGCACAATAGCTAGTGCTAGACGTAAATTTTGATTTACCTCCATTTTTGACAAATCAGAACTTCAACCACGCATAACCTACCACGCGCATAAAGGACAATATAGCTTTTCAAAAACTCCTTCGAATCTATCTTTGTAATCAGAGTCGCATTCATTTGTTTTTGACAATTTCATCTGATAGTGTTTTGCATATGTGTTCCATGTTTTATTTCCCTGTCAGTGAATACTTATTTTGAAAAAGAAATTAACTTGCTCATTTTTTCTCCACAGAGGGAACTGTAGTGGTACCCGCTGTCAGCGAGATCGAAACAGCAATAATTTGTCAAGGCAGACGCGAAAAAATACGCTGCAAAAACGATTCTGAAGTTATAGTCGTGGTCAGTGCCTTATACGGGAGGGAAGAGCGTGGATCAGTAATCTGCCTTTACGACCCAGCCAAGATAACGCACCCAGTTTATGAAGACAAGAGTGATGATAATTGCAATACTGTTGATCTTACACAAAATATCACAGAACATTGCAACAAGAGGAGAAAATGTGGAATTACTGCTGTACGAGAGAAATTAGGAGATATATGTAAAGGCGTGTACAAATACCTCAAAATCATCTTTGCTTGCGGTCAGTATTATGATGATTTCCTTATGTATTTATTTTTAAACTTTTGGATGTCGTTTTTTGTTCTATCATTTGCAAATCGTCCAGTTACCTGTTTGGTATGGCCTGTTTTAAAGGGGCTGTGTCACGGTTATTTGAGTAAAGTCGTAAACAGCTCTAAATTTATATGTACTCATCTCCAAAAAGTTTTTGTCGGCGAGAGTGCCGATTTTCATACAAATTTCGATGTAACTTCAAAATTTGAAAACTGTCTATCTAATCCAAACAAGATTTCAAAAACTCATTGTTGCAACCCGTTTCCATCTCAGAGCTGTAATCAGCTCTGTAATCGGCCCATGAAGCCTACAACCATGATCGCTTTGTAGTCAAAGGACAACTTAACAAACCCAGAGTAGTATTTTGGCTATCCATCAGTTATTGGGATGTTTTTACATCACCAAAAGTGATGTACGAGCGTCACCGCTCCTTTTACTTTCTAAATAGAGAGCAGCCGGTGTCAACACTAGACTCCATTTTGATGGTGACACCGGCAAAGTAAATACCAGGGTTCGTACGTGTCCTGGAAAACCTGGTACATCATGGATTTTCATTTCCTTCCTGAAAGTACTTGAAAGTCCTGGAATCTTAAGGAAAATCCTGGAAAACTCCTGGAAAGTGTTTCAACTAAAATGTGGTTGAATCTGTCAGTTTCGTGAATCTGATTTTGGGCTGCAAACTATGACATCCTCCAGACATGTTTTTTGGGGGGAGGGGGCATTTCTACTCAATAAAATCTCCTGGAGAAATAACTACAGAATCCCTGGGAAATCCTGGATTTTTGTCATCCAGAAAGAGTACGAACCCTGTGGTGATATTGAACATCTGGAGGAGGAAGTGCTATATTTGCAACACAACACAACACAACACATGCAATAATTTTTTACCGCGAATGCATTTGGTGAAAGTCATCACAGCCATTTAGATGGACGTGCATCAGTAAAGTTCGTGAAAGAAAAACACTCAGATTTTAATTTGTGCTGAGGGAACTACCTAGCTATTGGCAGACATGACGGACCCCCTTTTTACAAGGTGATACGTGAAAGGGGCCATAAGCATGAAGCAATGCATGTCTTACTATTGGCTACAACGACACTCAAGAGGAAGCTGCTTTAATCGTGAGGAAACGTTTCAGAGTTTCGCATCGTTATAAATGCATTTGGGCCAGCTGACGTACTAACAGTGTAATCCGTGTATGTACTATGCATGCGAGGGAAGATTATTGAACTGGAGTAGCGTTACAAACTTTCAAACTAAACGAGAGTTACCTCACAAGCTAATCCAAATGCAGTCGCGTACTAATCTGGCTGTAAAGCAGGTACTAACGACGACAGAATCTCAGTTCGTGTATACTGATATATATAGACAACTATGACTTGTCTTCTCTTTTTTTCTTTTTCCTTTTGTTGCTCTTTATTTACTCTACAGTAAATATTTCTCTCTGAACCCTTCGTGGCAATATGACTTGAGTGAAATGAGCAGCGTTCCTATTTGACAAAATTACTTTGTTGTTCTATTATATTGATGTGTTTCTGATTCTTTCTTGAATTCCATGTAACTACATACTTCCATTCTCAACCTTCCTTGCTTTTACGATAGAAAAAAATAGGCGGAACTTGCCTCACCTTTTTCATACTTCGTTTCTGCTACCCTCCCTCCGTTCAATTGCTCGAAAACCAGGGCACGGAGGACAGGGACATCATCGTTCTCATTTTTTCTTTGCTCACGTTTTACAAGACGATTTCCCCCATATCCTTAAAGCTTGCTTGGTCAGAGCTAAACATCTATTTTCTGCTCAATTGTCATGCGTTTTCTCAACGTTTATACGATCTGTTTTCAATCTACCCTCTTTCTGTTGTTTCTTCCAGCTTACTCTGTTTCTTAGAATACTGTTTCCCCTTTAACTCACTTTTCTTTTTTCTATGTTCCCTTGTATTCGTGTTTCCCAGACCAAAGGACTGGCCCTCCAAGAACACGCCGTCCACCGCCCACAAGACCTAGGACACTTAGCACAACCATTCCGACGCCGGAAATCGAATTCAACCAATCACGTTGGGCCAACGCTTCAGCGCCAGTAACAAGGCCCATTCCTATGAGCAAGGAGATAAGTAAGGCTACAGATCCATCCATTATGTCTCCAACCACTTCACCAGCCATCGTACTTACAAGGAAACCAACTAAAACGACGAAGCATAAGACTAGACCAACAAGAAAAAGACGAAAAAGAAAACGCCGGCGGAAGACTACACCAACACCTCCGATAACTGCTTCGACGTTAAGCGCATTTAGAACTCAATCAGCAACCACATCTTCATCATTTTCATCATCATCAATTTATTCCACTGTCATATCGATTATTTCTTCTATTCCATTTATTCAAACTGCTACACCAACTTTGCCTACTACTGAATACTCCGGGATTCCTTCAACCAGTGAAGTAATGACAACCCCTGAGTCGACAACTCAGGGAACTGCGACAATTACTCGCCAAGAAACTACAGTTGACTACATTGGAACAACTGCTGTTGTCGCTGTCATAACAGAGCTTACCAACGATCCCATGACAGAGAACTTTACAGATCTGACGAATTCTTCCGAGCGAATATTGAGAACAAAAGATCTTACGAAGCCAGGTGATGCATTTCTGATTCCTTTACTTTTCTTATCATTGCTGCATGCATTGCACCATTAAAACCAGGTAACAAGTTCACCGCTCAAAGCTTCCAGAGTTTGCGCCCATTTCTGACTCTAATGGTAAGTAGCTCTCATAAGCTGCATCTCATCACACATCTGTCCTCTACCTGGATTGATCAACAAGGTAGTAACATTGTCTTTAGTTATCTATTTCACTGCGCTTTTCATCAGGTCTTCTCTCTTGCCTCCTTTTCTTGACAGAAGATTGATTCGAGTACAAAAATTTTAGAAGATAAGATACTCAGTATGATAGGGGTAACATCAGGGAAACATCACTCAGAGAGAAGAACCAAACGCAGTTCAGCGCCTTCTACAGTTCCAGTGAGTCCAGTGAGGAAATCCCCTGGTGGAGCCTAGCAGCGGCAACCCCCTTCGCCCACCTAGAGACACAACCGTGAAACCATCGAATAATTTTACGTTATTTTCATTCCACGACGATCATTTAGTGCACGATTCCATCAAAACCGGTGACAGGGTCAGCAATTTGTTTTCACAGCATGTTTTCATTTGTGGTGACTGAATTGTAACCCCAACGGCAGCAAACTTCTTACACAAAGCATTCGGGCATTTGTAGAGTTACTAATAATGTACCTCTAACTTGAAACCAATTGGAGGTACTAGTGACACTGCTCATCGGTATTTGCTATTCAGATACTGATAGCATCACATCACTAAAGCCGTGTTCACATTTGCGACCTACTGACATAACGCAAGATGTTTACATTAATGTTAGCCTATTTTTCCGTCGTTATGTGACGGCATAATTCTGCGCGTTCATTCCATAAGCAGTCTTTCACTCATGACTGCTCGTGGACAATTGGAAATGCCTGACTTTAGGAGAAAGAACCACTTTTTATACTACATAATCTCTTGGGTTTTGCATGGTTAAAGGTTAATTGTATTCTTCGGTGCTGTTAGATACTTTACTTTCACTGAGTTTGATTACAAGCGAACGGGAAACGATGAATGCCCGGCCCTAAGGGACTTCCACGCAGGCAGAAAGTGTATCCAGTTTTTAAGCTTCTATCATTCGATAAAGTCCCAAATATTTAGCCGTATCATTTTTTTACTGCAAGGTTCTTCATTCACCATGTTCTTTGTTTCTACAATCAAGCAGCATAATTGAAACTGATGAACATGTTTTAGAATTGAATTACAGTATTTAATTTGCACTGTGCGTAGTTCACAGTTTGCCTCCCAAACGATCTACAATAACTGTTAACGTTTTCAACTCACCTTTCTCTGTTGCTAACTGCGGACGTTTCCATGGCACCCAACATAACTTACATGCCTATACCTAACTAACATAGACCTATACTGCATGCTATATCCACAGGCTTCCCAGTTTACGTGCCTTTCAACAATACCGGAAACAAGAACACAACTCGTCTAACGACAACTGCTCCAAGGACAAAAACTACGGTCTCTACCCCCCTGAGTAACGCCTCTTGGAGAGAAACAACACCGACAGCGACGAGCGAACGATTTAGTGTTATACTAACATTGGTCACACCTCGCGTGACAAGTAACGCAACACTTTACAGCACTAGCGTGAAAACAGAACCTGCAATACTTGCATCTAATGAAATGGGTGAGCAGCAGGGAAATGGGAACGTGACCATAGCTGGGCTGTTATTTGTTTTGTTTCTCCATTTGCGTGGTAAGATTTGTGTCATGTGAGGGCTTGTACTGGTGAAGCAAAGGTGGTAGCACATTGTGAGAATATACTAGAAGGGAAACTAGAACGGGTCGTTTAACTGCACCTCATGAAAAAGGAGTACCAAAATCAGAAGAGTGCTGTGTTCCTATTTGGGTATTTTTGATTGTTTAGGTTTTTTGCTCGATCGTTTGTTTTTCCTTTGTCAGTCTGTCTGTCAGCTTGCCTACCTAGAATGTCTCATTTAAACAGTTCATTTTTGTGCCTGCGTGTCCAACTTTTCTTTTTGTCCAAGATTTTCTAATATCAGAAATGTAAAATATTGATATATAGCACGCGCAGGTCAGCAAGGTAACTATTTTTTTATGTCTTCATGTCAAACGCACGCTTCCTCTCAAGAAAAAAAAAGGCCAGACACTCAGGTGGCAGAGGTGTTGAAGAAGATATACGTTGATTTAGAAAACTGTCAAGGTTCTTGCTCACCCTTACGTGTTACTGAGAATAGCTATAATGAAGGAGTCGTCACCATTTTTAGTATCAATTTTCCAGTAAAGTTTCATTTAGATGACGAGAAAGACAACCAAACGAACGAATTCGAACGGCTCTTCGGAGTCACAATTGTTTTTTTCCTGATGACGCAGTATGTTAAATAATTCAAAATGCGTTTCATTGCTTTCATGCAACGAAGTAGAAACCTTCTGCCTTCTGAAATATCCAAGACCTCGATATATACAACTGGGGAAGCATAGATTCCAAAGGGTGACCCTTCTAGTAGGTATTCCCTCAATGGGGGGTCACCCTCCTTTCATTAGTACAAGCCTTCAGTACATCGCGCATATCGTATCTGCTATTGTACATAATCGTGAATGTTTAACCACCCTAAGCGTGCTGAAACGAACCCAGTCTGTTGCTGCTAGAAAATAAGGAAGGTGTATAATAGATGCTTTATATCTCTATACCTGGTGGTATAAGATTAAAACATGTAATCCCAATGTGGCTGCCATATCAATAACACGTTTGACCGGCAATTCCTGCCCAATGAATTGTACTAAAATTTGACAAGTAAGGCGTTCTAAATTCAAACGGAGCGAATTCATTGAACTGTGAACTGCGTGCCATAGCCAGATTTTTGCTGGTCAAAAATTCCATTGCTACTTGTCGTTATAAGTTCTTGTCGTGAAAGTTTTCAAGAGCTGACTGGATTTGTTTCAGCGAGCACGTTTATAATGTCCTTTGAGTTTTCATAGAGCGGATCTCACATGACTGTCAAGACTTGTTATGTAATTACGATTGCTTTTCGTTCTCATTGGCTACTCGTCTTTCTCAGCCAATCAAATTCTGTAGTAAATACAATTGTGTAATTACTTAGTAATTGCTTCGGCTTGTGATTGGCTGAGAAAAAGCCATTTAGGAGCAAGTTGTGATTTTTCTTGATTCTGATTGGCTAGTGATTGCTCAATTGCAATTGCTTTCACGACAGTCATGTGAAAACCGCTCTATATGCATGGCAGTGTTCACATTTGCATGGTACTCCTTGCTAGTATTGACAAAATAGCACGAACATGCTTGACCTGCACAACAACACCGCCTGGCGCCTAGAACTAAACACGACACAAGCATGTACCAGCACCAAGCGTCTTTAGTATAAACCAACTAATGGTCTATTACAAATCCTGCATTCTGATTGGCTGAGCTACTAATGGTCTATTAGTGATAGACCGTGCCTGGCAAAACCACCGCCTTTCTTTGCAAGAAAACTTGATTTTTTCAACATAAAATAATGGAATTCATTTCCAAAACTGACCAACTAGTTGGTTTATACTAAAACAATTAGACCTCTCGTCCTCATGTGCTATGATATCAATAGACCATTCGGCCTTCAGCCTCATGGTCTATTCATCATAGCACATTCGGCCTCGAGGTCTAATTGTTAAATATCATCCTAAACCGGCCGATAGACTTGATATGGGGTTTCGCACCGTAGAAAGGCATACGGGGGGTGCGCTAAATGATCCCTCTGAATTTCCTCCACAATTATCTGTTAGATGGATTGGGCTGTCCCATTTAATATCCGTTACCACGCTATCGAGGAACCTAGAAGTTTTTGTGCTGGACCCTGCAGTGTCCACATGGGCAGTTGTTTTTGGCCATATAATTTCCCCAGAGCTTTTCGTTTTTACCCCAGAATTTCTACAGGTTACTAATTTGCAACTTTGGGATTCCCACAGATGCCATGGGAGAACTTGAAATTTCCTCAGCTTCGTTTTACCACAGAATTTCCACAGGGTATTAATTTGAAACTTTGGAATTCCAACAGAGGCCACGAGAGAACTTGAAATTTTCTCAGGATTCCCTTTAAATTTCCTCAGGGAAATTCTGCACGAGTTGCCCATTCGCGATATCTTGGAGTTTTTAGAGGCACTGATCTCGGAAAATCTTGCATTTACCATTCCTCATCCCTCATATGGCCTTCTTGTGATGCGCTTTGAGCCATTGATTAAACTAATACCTATAGCAGCCATAGATTTTTTAGAAAGAGTTTCTCCTGCCCCCCTCGCCAATCATACAGGCCTGTTAAGATAATTAAGTTGTACTTGTAATGGCAATAAATATATTTGCTGCATTTAGCCTTCAAAGACAGGGCTTTTGTATAAGATGCTGTGGATAAAACTGATAAGAGCAACAAACGGGAATGTACAACCGTATCATGCATGCCTATCGCAATGCAATGCAAACGATTGCCATATTTCCATTGCTAATTCATGTGCTGCTAACAAGTAAGGTAAGTGCGGATGCGTGTAAAATGTTGTAAATGCTGCACGTTCTTTTCATATTAAAATTTAGCAGTTGATCTCATTTGCACAACATCGTCAAAATCATTAAGATGGACGTCATAAATTTACACGTAATCCTCGCATGATTTTCTTTTTTGTAATGCCAATTTACCGGAGCCCATGAGCAGGACCAGAAAACATACTGATTTCCCTAGGTTCCAGTAAATAAGTGTTTTATTATAATACCAAAAGGGAACAAAACAAAAACAGAGAAATAATGAAGAGTTTTACGAGAATGAATTGTGCAAAAGCGCGCGCAAATGTGGTGGATTTTGGTTTCCGGTTTAGACATTTTTTCATTCACGTGTGACTTCCGGTTTTGTTATTCCCGGTCAATAAAACATATTACTCGACTTCGTCTCGGGAAACATCGAGATTCTCGGGAACGTAACGTAAAACGTAAAAAAAAAAAAAAAAACGTATGTGCGACCGACTCCCCAAACTCGCAGCTCGTAAGCTGAATTACGCTGGGTCTCAACGGCGCCACTGGCAGCCAAGCGGTCATAAGCACAGACACTGAGGGTGGTCACTGCCAGAGGGTTTATTACGTCCCCAGTGGTTCTTTAGCGTCCCCCCTGAAACTGGGTAGGTTAGAAAGGCGAGACGGGACCTCGGTTTATTGTCTCATCCGAAAGACGAAAAGAAAGATGCTCGCTGTTTCTCTCGGGAGCAGTCATTAAGTATATACTGTTGCCCTCCCAGTTGTCGACAGGGAAACAGTCGGATTTCTTCACGCTCACGTGATACACTCTCGACTAAAAATATACTAGAAAAAATGAACTTTGACACTTGGTATATAATAATATATTATTAATCATTATTTACGTCAGAAATGCATATTCAAGTGATAGAAAACGCACATGCATTCCGCGCACCACACGCTAGTGTGCCTCTAAATGTTTCTGTTCCACAGAAAATTCATCTGCTTATGTCGCTGTGTTCGTCGTTAGCGCGTTATGTGCCGCATTGATCATGGGCGCCGTCTTCGGTCGCTGGTTGTACCTGAAGCGAAGAACGAAGTCCCAAAAATTTGCTGTTCTTCACAAGCCTAAACGGTTCTTCAAACCTTCTACGTCGGACTCTAAGGGAGGACAACAAAATGGACATACGCGTAGTAAAGCCCCAATAGAGGTGAATATGAGTGAGGACGGGATGGAAAGACCTGGAAAACAGTCCGATGTGATGGTCACCACTGCTGACATGGATAGAGGGCACACAAGCAAACATCTCAATACTCTTGAAAGGTGAGTGGAGATATACATTCATTCAATTTTATTAAGACACACTAGCCATACACAATTATTAAAATACAATACCCACCTTTTTCCAGATGTATTAGATTTAGAAAATACTTAAAATAAAGTTCAGTATACCTCCGTTAATGAAGCCGAAAATATTTGGCGATTAAATTGAGTCAGGGACTGCGCCGTCTTGGCTTCTGAGGGGAGGCTGTTCCAAAGCACTGCACCACTGTACTTAAATAGCGCTGCGTACAGATTCTGAAATTAGATCACGAGACTCAGACTAACAATCCCTCTGAAATCCCATTCAGAAGGATCGCGCTCGAAATACGAGCCATGGTAAAGCTCTGCAATAATGAGTGGAACTACCAGTTTGCCAATTCATTTTGTATCGTTCTTTAGAGAGAAAACTGAGAAAATGTGAGGAACGTGTATTTGTTTGTCTGAGTTTTTAATTAGTGTGACGTCATCTGTGCGCAGCGTTATTTTTATTGGGCCTAGGAAGTGCTAGGTCTGTCTCTAGGTTCCTTAGGTTATATGACTTGGGCTAGGAATGAGTGATACTGTTGTACTTCGCTATCTTGCACCTCTTGTATAGATGAAAAAATGCAGATTTCGTATGAGTTTGAAAATGCACG